>JBCAUG010291196.1:0-17749 GCA_038406175.1 Haplosyllis leylae | reverse complement strand
CTGTGGTTAGGGTGTAAAGGTATATTATACTGTGAAGGGGTGTAAAAAATACATGAAGTTGATTCTGAGACAGACAAATACCGGTTTAAATTGTTTTTGAAGTTAGTAGTCAATATATGAAAGTGATTTTAGTGCGAAAGAGTTAAAGATACTCAAGCATTTTTTCCATAGCCAGTAAGTCGTCTGAAATAACAACCTTGCATAAAAACATTCAGATAACTTGCTATTATAAAAATTGTCCTTACATATTGCACATATTTTCTGCTGATTATCCTCTTTCTGAATTGAATAATTGTAACGCCTTGATGTCTGTACTGAATGAAAGTTGACTGAATGTTTAGGATGTTTAACATATGTGGAACCGGATTCTGCTATGGATGGAAACAAAAATTATGCAGACGGTCGATGGCACAACATCGTGGCGCGCAGAATTGGCACTAGTGCTTACATAACAATTGATGGTGTTTTCAAAGGTACTCACGTATTGGAAAGCCGTTTTCTATGAAGTGATTGCTGTGGTGGTTCTCCTTGCGGTGACGTTGTGGTTGTAGATAGGGTGACGGTTCATTTCATATCCCGTTACTGTACTGTGTGAAGAATAGACCTACTCTTTACTTCCCTTTATAGTACATGTTGATACATTTCTTGTACTCTTGAACATAATTTTTAGTTTACTTGTTAGAATTGGTTCTTGTAGGTTTTTTAATTTACTTTACAGGTGGGTAGAAAAAACAAGGTGCCAATGTTGTAACTACAGTGTGATATGTAATTTTTCTTTCTATTCTTGAACATGCCAAAGTTTTACGGGCTAATGTCTACAAATTTTTCTTATGCCAAGTTTTAAACGTGGGGATCACTTTTAAAGGTGTGGAGCAACTAGTCACCACCAACGATGAGGGTCTTCTATTCGCCGACAACATCTGGCACCATCTGGTTGTTCGGCGCTTTGGAAGCGCGGTGCTGTGGTGATTAATTCCAGATGGATAGGTGAAGCTGTCTCGTTTTACTTTCCATGTTGTTTTTGTAATGATAAACTTTTGTAAATATGAAAAATGAACTTCATTGTTGGAAAAACAGATAAACGTCTCTGCGATAATTTTGGGAATGGCGATGAACCTTAGCGCTGATGGGTGATTACTTTTCAGGTTATGTTCTTTGTCAGTGTATCTTTTTCTGTCAGTCATTTTCCATGGCATACAGTTAGCGTATTAGTCCACCAATGACCGTCGTCGCTATTTTCTCAACTTTTTTCCCAATTCATACTCTCTGTTGAACCGCGTGCGCGTGATCAATTCTCTCACAGATCTCTGAAGTTATCTTTAAGGCTGTGGTGCTACCAGAATTTCAACTGTGAATGATGAAGGTCTTCGTTACGATAATAATCAATGGCACCATTTCGTGGTGCGACGCACCGGCAGAGATGCCGTAATAAGAACGAATGGAGTGTGGATAGGTGATGCAACCTGGTTTTGAAAGATTTTCGTCCAAAAGATTTTTCACATCAAATTTTGCATGTTTTTTTAATCTATTTGTAACAAGATTGCCTTTCAGTCGAAGGCGTACCATATCTGTAACATATAGATCACAAAAACATTTGCAAATGGACAGATAATTCACTGATTTCTATTCATTTGACCTTGATACTGCAAAATCTTGACCTTGACCTTCAGATGACCTTGACCTTTTAATAAGTTTTAGTGGCATACAAGCATAGTAACAGGGAGGTAAAAATATGGTTGTCTTTTGACCTTGACCTTGACCAATGACCTTGATACTCAAACTTGACCTAGATATGGTCATGATGTATCTGTATACTAAAAATAAAGTTCTTAGCTTTAGCAGTTCAAAAGTTATAGCCTGAACAGCCAGACAGATACACAGACAGACAGACGTGACTGAAATTATTACCTATCCGCATACGCGGATGGTAATAATTTTAGGTACTGAACACTTAAAAAATTTCCTTGAAAGTACACTTTCAATCTTAATTAATTTATACCCTGATAAATTGCTCAATTTTGGAGATAAAATTATTTGCCCAGTGTTTGAAAGATCTTACTTTTGCCACTGAGACATTATATGTTAACATAAGTTTGAAATTAAGACAAGAAAGGTAGTTTTATGTTAGGTTCACTCTGCGGGAGGACTTACTGGTCAACTGCAGCTTCCTTTCATACAAACTTCATAGCTTGTTCATCTTGTGCGCTTTTAAATATTTTTGTCGAATTTCCCTCAATTTTCTGCTACTTTGAACTTACATCGAATAAGTTATTTTTTTAAAACATTCCGATGAACTCACCACTCTAAGTTGGGCGATACTGTTTAAGGGTTCGGGGCGGGGGTACGGGGGGTTATTGTTAACTTCAAGCGATTAAGACCTACCGTGCACCCGTGGCATTACATTGTTGTTCGACCAGATGGTTTGTTCGCATGGCTGGCCATGGACGAGTTATGGATAGGTGATGTATTCACTCGCCATATTCTTGGATCCAGTCATTGTTCTCACTGTTTTCCCGAATTTTGACATTTGTTAGTCATCTGCGGTATGAGCACCTTCTTGCGTTCTTCATAAATCTATACTTCTCTGATCAGTATTCAATAATATCTTCTTGTTTAGTTAATTCCGTAGTTCGCCTTTACCAGCTTCTTTCACGCAGCTTCCAGGTTTCGTCACGTTACTACTACTAAATTGATACACACATCTCGTAAACTTCAATCGGACAAGTGAAAGGCTGACCAACTATTGTGGATCTAAATTACGGATTTCGTTGCATTGATTGTTCCAACAGTTATTATTATTATTGTACCAACTACATAATTGTTACAATTGGTTCATCACTGATGTGTTGTGAGCTTGGATGAACATCGTCAAGTTGGTGAGACTATCAGAGAGACGGAGAAATGTTTTCGCTATTGCGGCTATTCAAAGTCTATGACGAGCCACTTACCATCGGTCAAGAAAAGATAAACATTTGGAAATCGAATGAAAAGCCGACAGGATTGGGATTTCCTTGAAATTGTCTTTGTATTTCATTCAACGCGAGATCTACAGTACCAGAGATAGGCGAGAAAGAGCCTCTATTCTAATTGAGGAATCGGACTTGTCGCTTGACGAAAGATCTACTTTTTGGTTGACAGGAATTTATTCTTGTTACGATTATCACCTTCTCAGAATCCGCATTTTTTGCCTGTCTGCCTGGTTATGAGGGAGGATAATTAAATTTCTACAGATAATGAAGTTACACTACTTCCTCTCCTATTTCTGACGATGTCTTTTGCAGACGCATATCCTCACTTAAATCTTGCGATTCCTGCGATCTTTGTCTTTGTTTTAATCACAAACAGACTGCCCAACGTTTACGACAGCAACTGACGATGAAGGTTTACCTTACGCAGATGGACGGTGGCACAACATCCGTATTGTGCGTTTGGGAAATAAAGGAAACATTATCACTAATTCCCGTTGGACAGGTGACGTCACGGTCTTGGCAAGAACCATCACACTTCCAACATACCCAAACTGATGTTGCAAAATGGTGGATTCGGAATAATTTATTTGTAGAATTCGAATGAGTCCTTGTATCCTCCACGAAACGATTAAAAGGATTCTCACAAGAACTGGGAAACTTAAAAATGAAAATTTTACCAGAAATGGAATAGTCAGAGAAAATTAGATCAGAAAATATTTTACTTATTTTACATAGTAAGTGTAAGAAATTGTTTCCGTTCACATTTCTATTTGGACACTGAGAGGAGAAAAGTGAGAACTCTGATTAGTAGTTCCCAAATTGCGTAGTTGTATTCCTAAGCCATATTTCTTCTATTCATACTGCTGATACAACATACACTTTGCAGATCAATTGTGCTTTTTTTCTCTTTGTTTCCGCAAACTTTTCACTCTTCATCCAGAAAAGAAGCTTTCCTTCTACCAACTATTCCTCTTGTATTTGTAAATGCTTTGTGTGTCGTCTTTTATGTAACCACATTTATGTATCTTTGGTAGACTTTTTATCTGTTGTATTTGCTATCTTTGTATCTTGACCAGCGTGCATCACGTTAGTGACGACAACGGATGACGAGGGCCTGAAATATTCTGATAATAAGTGGCATCATTTCGTCGTGAGACGTTTGGATACTGAGGGTCTTTTAAGACTTGATGATAAGTGGACAGGTAACAGGACATTAAAAGTGAAAATACATTTGATTAGCGTCGCTTCTTTGTTATTGTTTACTGAGGATTTTGAAGCTGACAGTGCCAAATATTCAAGCCTCGCTACCTTTGAAATGAGAAGAGAGACAACGATTTTTAGACTTCGAACCGAGAACTGCATTTTCGCGAGGCTGTGTACAATACTCATTGCTTTCTGAGGAATGCCCAAAGGCATTGTTGTGCACAAATTTATCTTACTGCCCACTTCTTTCACATTTCCAATAAGTTAATGATGATAGAAATCACTTCAAAATCGTCAGTGTTGCTTTCGGAATTTACTAGTTAATTTTGAATAGAAGTTTTTGCAATGGATGAAAAATGTAAATTTTACTAACCACGCGTCTGTCAACAAATGTCCACACAACCAAAAAATCACTACATGTAGTTTTATGCGCAAACATTAGGGTTTGGCTGACCCGAAAGCAAAAAAGAAAAAAAAACAGAAAAAATACGAAAGAATCCCTGTATGGATGCATTTCAAATGGCATGATAAGAAAAAGTAGGAATAGCTGAATGAATCACCTTTGTATATAATTTACCTGCAGTTCCTTTCGTGCAGCAGCATGTAGAAACAGTTTGCTTCTGCGGAAGGTGATCATGGCTGGAATGTATTTAATTCATTGAATCAAAAAATTTATTCGCAATTTTACGCTCATAGGAGATAAATCATTTTTTTTTATATTCAAGGCATTAATACATAAAAAAAATAGTGAGAAGCATAGCAAATTCAACGTTAAATAGTTGAGTCTGGTCTGCGTACTTTCAAAAGTCTGAAAATTCTGTAGCATTAAATTGAATTAGTATGGTCAAATTGTAAAGTTTCGAGTGTCAAAAGGCATGTGCATGATGGAATAATAATAGTAAAAATGATCAAGTGTTACTGTTGTCACTGTGATTGAGAACTTGAAAAAAAAGAGCACATCAAGAAAGGAAAACTCATAGGTAAAACACAGAATGCGCATGTAAGTATACCTTGGAATCACCGATGACTGATTTTTCCAAAAAAGGTATGTGAATTTGCATTGTACTTGGCATGCAACATGATGGAGTGATTCTACTGTTATGGTAATAGAATAGAATAATATCTCTGGTCTGTTTCCTACATTATTAACAGGCAGCAATCTCTTACTGGATCCAGTTAATGGTAACGTTATTTACAAGAGTATTTGCAAATTCTCTGCACAGTTAAATAAGCAAAGATCCGCAAGATAATCATAAAACAAGTGTTCCTAATTGTAAGCTAACAAAAATAGTTAAGTTGTATAACATTTACTTTTTTGTGATTTACGCGTGTGACTTCATTTTCAGCTTATCTTTTATTTTATCGAAACAAATTCTAGTTTATTGAACTTAAAAGATTACAATTATTGAATGTAACAATTTATGATGAAAAAATGAATTGCTATTTTGGGCATAAAATCTCTAAAGCTGTAATTCAGCCTTCTCACTCGAGCGGTTAAATTGACATTGCACTTGTAAAATATTTATTTGTAGAATTTTTGTCGCAGAAAAGTGCATGAAAATTCTGAAAATGAATTTTTTTAAAAATTTATTTTAGGCGAGAAAACTAGTCCTTGTACCACTGGTAATATAATAGGGAGCAACACGGGGGTTTATGTTGGAGGTCTCCCACTAAATTTCCCTTTGCTACGAGAGGAAACTGACTCGAGGGCGCAGGTTTGTAAATTTTGAAATTAATGTTTATATTTATTTACTTGATTCAGCCATCAAAGCGTTTTCTGTTAACAGTTTTGTACTACTGTATTCAGTGACAGAGCATGATCTTTTTAAGAAAAAGCTGGAATGAAACAAATAGATAAATCTTCTGTCTCATGGGGCATTTACACTGACAGTGACCGAGACCGATGACATTGGGGTCTGTGGAATTGTATAGAGGTGTTCATACTGCACAGAGACAGATAACAACACAGATTCCCAGAGTTCTATGTATTTGGTTTTTTTTTTTGGTCTTGGTCTCGGTCACTGTCAGTTTAAATGAACCATAAATCTTTTTAAAATGTATTTTTGATGTATTTCAATTGGTAGCTTCATAGTATTCCATGAAAAGTGAAAACTTGAAGCCAAAAATATGTTATGAACTTGGTAGATAATGAGAGCTGGCTTTAGGGGATGCATCAAAGATTTTAAGATCCTCACGGCAATTCATCCGGAAGAGGTGTGGACACCCATAGATTGGACGGCGGCCATGGAACGAAGTACGACTATGAATTACTGGGAAGGATGCCCATTTGATTTGGAAGAGAATGCTGTTCATTTCCTTGGAGATGGTAGGTAATTTTAATGGATGATTGATTGAAAACTCTTTATTCTCGTCAATTATACTAGGCTTTTTTTTTCATTTTCAAAGGAACTTCATATGTACGGGCAAAAGGGGAAGAGTATTGCATTGACAGTAACTTTGTGCATTGCGGTATGTTTTAACAGGTTTCTTGGTGGCGGAGACTGCTGACAAGTTTCTGGACAAGAAAACATTCTTCCTCCTGTCCTTTAACTTTCGGACCGAGTTTCAGACGGGCTTGATATTCTTTATTCATGGTGGCCGCGGTGAATACGTTTTCATACAAATGGAAAATGGCCGGATTGTTGCTGAACTTTCCTGTGAAGAAGGACAATATGTCTTCCGTGTTACACACGACAGCAACGTTGAAAATGTTTGTGACGGCGAATGGCACAATGTCGAAGTTTTCTTAAACCTAAGGTTTCTGGCCATGAGGGTGGATCTCGGTGATTACTACGTTTCGGATGTGAAGGCTCCTGAGACTGAACGAGTGTACATCGAGGCAACAGAGAATCCCATGTTTGGCGGTATTAAACCGGGTTCCGACGCCGAAAAATACATTGAAGAGATGAATCTGAGCGGTCTTACAAGAAGTAAGAATAAGATATCTTCATCCGGATCATACTGTTTCAAACAATTTCCCCAAGCTAAACTGTTAGGTGCTATTTCCAGTCAGCAGTTATGGGTTTGCTTTTATCATCTCATCTAGGCGCGCCACATCTAGGACATGTGCCACGGGTCTGAAATTGTGTGGAAGTAATCTACCTGTTTTAATGATTCCGTTCATCTTTTCAGCCGGCTTTGGAGGTTGTACCAGGGATGTAGGATACAAACTTAAGTCTAGTGACCGTAGACTGACAGAAATTAATCTGTCGACTGATTTTTCTGAGGCGAAGAACGTACGTTTTGATGGATGTCCAAGAAAGGTGGTATCAGAAGCTACATGTCGTCCGAACATTGTCGAGCAAATTTACGATGGGACGAATAACGCGACGTTTGATTACGGACTAGAGCCGTTTACGGGTTTGTCTTTTGATTTCATTTCGCGCCGCGATAATACTATGGAAGCAAGCTTGGGGATACAGCTGTATTTTAGATGAGGATAGAAAATAAGGAGTTTTAGTTATCATTGTTAGAAAGCAAAAGTTGTTGGGACAAATGTTGAATAATTTGGGACAAATGTTGAAGAACAGACTAAGTTATCATGGGCTACTAACCTACACGCGCAAAAGTTTATTTTACCTGCTCTGTTTAGAAATTACCACGAAGTTTCCCTTTTATGTAGTCTTGTGATACTCTATTTAATTTCAAGTATCGTGATATTTTCTTTCAGAATATTTGTACAGTGTGGAAGCGTACAATATAGCAGGGTCCACAAGAAGCCCGTATGCACAGGGAAGAACAAGAGACGGGCGTAAGAATTTCTGAATCTGAATGATTAATATGAACATATTTGTCTATGTTAGACACGTTCAGTAAAACTGCGAGAAGAGTGCTTTGATAGAAATGTGATAATGCAAGAGATATTATTATAGTTAGTAATGCCAAGAACTAAAATAAAACGAAAGTTGATCATTATTGTGAGATCAGTACTTTGATGTCGCACCTCACCATCAAGGTGTCAGTATGCCAAACACAGTAACATTTGTTTATTTATCATGTGATGTGATTATGTTAAAACTCCGAAACAAACCTTGTTTTCCGACAGCGCCGAAAGGGGTGTCAGGCCCTTTCAATGTACAGGTGATCAACGGTTACGTAATAGGTGCCGTGTGGGAGCGTCCCACCGGCCGCACGGGGGCACTCACCAAGTACATCCTGCGAGCCATCGACAGGGACGATCGAGAAGCCGAACCCGTAGAGGCTGTGTTCACCAACACCACATACGAACTGCAAGGTAAACAACTGCTGGTTAACTAATCCACCCGCCCACGTTGTCTCGCATATATCTCAAACTGAGATACTGCAGCTAGTGATCCAGGGTTTGTAAGTTAAAATTAAGCTCTCTGAAGCTTGCAACATCTGGGAGACACGCCTTGAAAAGGAAACAATGTTTACTAACGTGATGTTGACCTGGTTTGAATTATTGTATTGGCATTAAATATTTTAGGCCAGATAGTCGACGCTGTACCGTTTACCAACTACTCAGTTTATTTAGTGGCCTGTACTTCTGGCGGATGCACCCAAAGTCAAGAGTATACAAATGTAACAACGAATGAAGAAGGTAAGAGCGAAACATTAACTTTACTTTCAGGAAATCAAGAAAAGAAATATTTTCAGAATTTTTCCATTGATTTGTGCGTTTTGTTATTTTAGAACCGGCGGGAGTGCGAGAGCCAGTGGCTGCCGATAAAGGTGGTACCCATGTTACTCTCAGTTGGGAAGAACCCGAATTCCCTAATGGAATTCTGACTGGCTACTTTTTGTACCAAGAAAACCGTGAAATTTACAATGGAGGAAAGACTGAATTCAACGTCACAGACCTTCAGGTGCCGTGCCTTACTTCTTTATCTCATTCGCTTTGAAAAGTGCAAATGAAATTTACTGGTAAAATGTGACCGTCATCTCGCATATGAAGCTTTGCCATACAATTTCGAAATGCAGGAATGTTGCACCTCGGTCGAGTAAAGTTTGTTAATTGCTGTAGATTTTGATGGAGAAATTTATTCAAGTGTTACACTTTTCTGCAGGTGTACACCGGCTACAGGTTTTATGTGAGAGCATGTTCACGTGTCGGCTGCACAAACAGTGATGTTGTAACAATCAGCACAGCTCAGCTGCCTCCAACATTTGTAGCGTCTCCTACACTAACAGTACTGGGTGTGTATTCAGTTCCGCCAGAAAACGTTAAGATTTATTCTGGATGACAAAAAGCCACAAAGTACTGTCAAATACCGAGACCGATACAGATACCGATAAAAATGGCTTTTACGTAATTGTGTCGAAGTGTTGACACTGCACAGAGACATATCCCAATCTGTTCTATGTCCATTTTATTGGTATTGATCTCTGTTTCTGTCTCTATATTGGTCACTGTCAGTGGAAACTCACCATAATGTGTTTGTTGGTACTCCATTTCAATGAAAGTGAACAAATAGTGTTACTGTCTTGCTTTCTAATTTTAGGCACTCGCGGCATTCGGGTGGACTGGGTGCATCCAGATGAGCTGAACGGAGTGCTGGAGCGCTACGTCCTGTTTGCTTCGGACACCACCGTATATGAAATAGGAAACGAAGTGTACAACAGCAGTGACTCGTTCACGTACTACAATTTGAACGATCTCACGCCAGGAACAACATACTTCATCCGACTATCTGTTAGTATCTTAAACAAGCTGTACTTTAATCTGACGTAAAATTATGACACAAGAAAAAAGAGGTAGAATTTAATTAGGTTGATTTTAAACAAGAAGGTAAAGTAAAGGTTGTTGTACTCGTATTATTAAGCATTTAATACGGCTATGTGTTAACAAACGATAATGTAAATCTTTCGGTTTGTTTAGGCTTGCACAGGAGGAGGATGCAGAACAAGTGAACCATCAACAGCAAGAACGGTAGAAAGTGCGCCAGAAGGTATCTCCGTACCACGAGTTGTGTCCCCCAGTCCGTCACAACTCACCGTTACTTGGGAAACACCTGAGTTTCCAAATGGTACGATATTTGCCATATTTGTGTAATGTCCCGTATTTGTATCGTATATAATAACCAATTAAAGAATGACCTTGTAATAATTATATTGCAGGCGTTATCATCCAGTACAGACTTTATCACAACGGCATATTAGTTGACCCTTTGCCTAACATTAGGCAACACAGTTTAGATAACCTGCTGCCATGGAGTTTGCATACCTTCAGAGTTGAGGCGTGTACGTCACGAGGATGTGGGTCAAGTGAACAAATACAGGTGAGGGCACATTCTTTGTCATATGTAATTTATGTAAGGTATAAACGTGATTTGGCAAAGCCTATTAGGTTTATTCCTATATCTGGGAATTTTCTTATTGTTTAAAGGCAAGGACTCAGGAAGCAGAGCCAATTGGTTCTGTAGGATTAAATGCGGAGGTTCTCGGGCCCCGTTCCGTACGAACGTTATGGACGGCACCTGCTGTACCAAATGGACAACTCTATTATGATGTCTACTTCGAAGGGATCTTTTACGTGGATCCAGGTTTGCATTTCTATCTTGATCAGTAACATACTTAACGTTGCACACCTGGAACTATTATTTGAAAGATACAGACATAGTAACTTGTCTATTGAGGCTTCAAAATAAGCAGAGTACCTATTCTTTGAATTTGCAACATTGAACATTTGCAGAGAATTGGGACTACTCAGTAACGTCTGATCGTCGCAGTTTAGGGACGTACACATCAAGCGATTCATGGACTACAATAGAACCTCTCATACCTTACTCATCCTACTTTGTACAAGTGAATGCGTCCAATACGAAAGGTCATATACTCAGTAATACTGTAAAAGTGGACATGGCCAAAGGATGTAAGTAATGATGCACGATATGATAAGGGTTTGTTAAGATAGACGTAAAAAACTCTTGAAGTTTTTGTGCTACTGAAAGTCAAGGTTTTTTGAAAATTTTTATTACTGATTTTGTTTATGTGCTACAAACAGGGATCGTATTTTAATCTCTGTAGCTCCGGATGGAGTGAAATCCCCAACATTGACATCAGAAGATCCTCGAAGTATCCGAGCTGTGTGGCAGTCGGTGGGCAGAACTAACGCAGATCAACAGCCGGTCTATCAGCTTCAGTTCCGAAGGATGGAACCCAATGCGCTTATCGAGGAGTAAGCTAAATTCGTTTACATATTAATTTATAACATTGTTCCCTGTTACTCTCAGTTTTGAAAATTTCTTAAATGCTTCAAAATTACTTTTTATTTTTGTCAAGTTTATTTGAACAACCTACGACATCCACAACGTTCCTCAAGGACAACCTGCAGCCGTTCACTGAATATGAATTCAGACTGGTAGCGAGTAACTCGTATGGATCAACGCAAACTCTTTGGGTTGTTATAACTACAAAACAGGACAGTAAGTACATACCGGTAGTTATAATATAAAATCTTTGAAAATGCCAGCAAAGCTGACAATACTTTTCATAGCATGCCGTCTCTTCGTACGTTGAACAATGGCGAGCGCAAAAGCGCTATCCGTACGAAATGATATCCATGAATTCTTTACAAAACAAACGTGGCACGGATAATTATTGGTGGGGCATAAAAGGAAATTTTCGCTTTTACGTTCGCTTACACTTTGTGTTAACGAACTCTCAGCCAATAATGGTAGTTTACTACTTTTTTCGATTTGGTTACGACTGATGCATTCTCATTGTCCAACGTTTTCTTGAGTCAATGGTCTGTTTTGAACAATGGAATTTTGATAAACCCAGGCTATTTTAGTATGTCTGAAGTACTACACTACTTAACATCCTAACAAGCGGTCCTGCCGTGTAGTACAGTAATTTGGAGCATGTTGCCTATCAATCTGCTGTATCAATAACAACGTTGTTAAAGAACATGGTCTCTATGTGGCAAAGAATGTACACTTTTGGATAATTGTGAATTATTTATGTTTTATCTTTTCAGAACCAACAAGTATTGATCCACCTCTCATTAGTAACATTGAAGCTCGAAGTGCTGATGTATCTTGGACGGCACCCATGGAACCTAATGGCATAATATTCTCATATACACTGTACTCAAACAATGAAGTAGACAAAACGGTCAGTTCTTACAGATGGAGTTGAAAAGTATTAAAACTTAAGAAGCTGAATGTTCTGGATATGTACAGCTCTTGATATTTTAAAATAGTACCTTCTATTATGAAAAGCGTGTTCTGAGAAACAATGCTAAATTTGGCTATTTGGTTCCTTACATTTATTTGCAGTTCGATGGCAACATCACAAAAGTTACATTGGAGGATCTCGTTCCCTTCACAAGATATGTGTTTAAGATAGAGGCGTGCACCGTTGCTGGGTGTACTGTGAGTGCGGATTCAAGAGCTGTGGAAACACTTAAAGCTCGTAAGTACAAACACCAAAAACATTTTTCACAGAACTTATGGTTTATACACACTTGTCGACACCTACACCGATACAGATATTGAAATAAAAAATGGCTTGCGTAGGATTGTGTGGAGGAGTTCATACCACCCAGTGGGGTTGCAACCAATTCCCACAGGGCTCTGCAACCATTTCATTTCTCTGTCTTGGTGTGTAGCAATGTGAATGCACCATAAACGAAATTGTGTGGTGTAGTTTATTACCGTATTGTTTCCTTCTTTCAGCACCGGAAGGACTTCGAATGCCAGCGCTGTTGTCGGAAACTCCAACGTCTGTATTAATTGTATGGACAGAACCTGAATTCCCGAATGGCGAAATTACAAGCTACACTATTGAAAGACGACTTCCGGTAGGAAGCTATGTTAAGTACAGTTTGACACCGAAAATAAATGGCTTGTACACAATGCACAACTGGTGTGGAAGTGTTCACACTGACCGATTAACCAAGGTCTGCACTGACAATGGAAATGCATGGGGATAGTGCCGTGTGCGGAGTGGGACTCGGTCAATGTGAATGAACCATTATTGGTGGCTCGTAGAGTCACCTTATTGGTTTCTTCGAGGGGTTTGTAACATCCTGTTCAGAGGGTTGTTAACACCCACGCCTTTGGCAGTTTTATGAAAATTAGGCATACTTTAAACTGCAGTCATTTGTTTACACAGAATGCTGCCATGACGTCATTTTGCACGTGCCACCAATTGGGTCAACGACACAACGTCATATTTTGTGTATTTTTTGGGAAATAGGGTGAATCCAGTATAAGTACTGTAGCAAGTCTCCTGGCTGATCAGCCCAAACAGTATGTGGACGGCTCGACTGAAGTGAGGCCATTCACGACATACGAATACAGAATCATTGCTACAACAGCCGTTGGAAACGGATATAGTGATTGGAACGACATCACGACAAGACCAGCAAGTGAGTCCTCTTAAGACCTTGGACAGTTATCGTTTTGTGGTTATTACAAATAGAAATCACTTTTGTGTATTTGTTGTTCAACAGAAGTTTGCAGGTTCAATAATGATGAACAAAATAAATTTACATATATAGTGCTATTAGAGTTCACAGGAGTGGGGCTAGCAATTTTGACATATCTGGGATTTTTTTTTTTTTTTTTTTTTTTTTGCAGGACCCGGAGGAGTACAAGCACCATTTGTAACTGTTCTTAGTTCCACGTCAATGCAGATTTCCTGGGAGCCACCCATTCAGCCCAATGGAGAACTTGACTATTATGTCATTAAACTACCTTCACCACGTATTGAAATCAGGAATGTGAGCCAGGAAACCTTATTGGTGGAAAACTTGGTACCAAATACTGAGTATCGTGTTACAGTTACTGCATGTACAAGAAGTAAGACAGTAACCCGCTTCAATACGGGATTTTGTTCAAATTTTATGTACACTCCATAGATTACGTACAAACGTAATTGTCTGCGATGATAGAATCAGTAAACGTTATTTTTAATTGTTTTTCAAGAGTTTACAACTGGGTAACTTTTTTAAACAGATGGAGGATGCACTGAAGGAATTGCTACAGAAATTACTACAGATCCCACTCTACCAAGTGGTCAGAATATGCCTGTAGCAACGCCCATTTCTGACAGTTACATCTCCATCACATGGCAGCCACCCGTCAGACCCAATGGACCTAACATCAGATATGAATTGGGCAGGTCGAAGATCAGGCAGCCCTTAGATGGTGAGAGCTGAGTTTTGTGCTCATATATTTTGGTGTGGTTACAACGTAAGAAGAATGCAAAACATTTTCAACGTCGCTTGCTGTTGTGAACGATTAAAAATTTCTATTGTGATACTTTTTCAGCCAATGCCAATAATTTTAACACTTGGACTAGTGTATATACTGGACCAGAAACGTACTATGATGACCGAGGTCTGACTATGTACACCACATACCAGTACAGAGTGACAGTGTACAATGATTTTGGTCAAGTCACCAGTTCCCCATCTGAGGAAGTAACAACATTTGGTGGAGTTCCAACGAAACCTCCTATTATAGAAGCTACAGTGATAGATCATGTTTCCATAGAAGTTAAATGGCAGACACCTAGTAAGTGGCTTGTTTGTAATTCTATTGGCTGTGGACATCATCTAAGGGCCCGTTTACACCAAGCGTCAGCGTCAACTCTGTGATGACGCTTCCGACATAGCTCTCATTGAAATCAATGGAGTCGCTTCAAAGTGGGTTGCAACCCCATTCTGGAGTGACTATTCGTTTCCATTGATTTCAATGAGAGCTATGTCACAGGCGTCATCGCAGCATTGACTCTGCGTTGACGCTGACGCTTGGTGTAAACGGGCCTTAACAGTGTGAGTGTGAATGGTATTGGTTTCATTTGTTTTTACTGCATTTTAGCTGTGTGCTATCGTTTCAGCTGTGTTTGAGCTGCAGGGAGGTGTTGATGTGTTTGAAGTGCGTGTAGTCTCGGATACATTTTCTAACGTGTATACATACGAATCTGACGTAGAAAAAGCCATAATTAACGATTTAGAACCAAGTACCCGATACGAAGTTCGGGTCACTATCAAGCTTCATGGTGGAGAAACTATTAGCAGTGATAGTGCTTATGTGACAACATTGGATGGAGGTAATTCCCTCAGTACCACTCGGTTAAAGAGCTGTTAAAATGGCCAACTCATTTTACCGCAAGCCATTGACATTAACAGAATACATTGTAATTTCCCAGCTCCAGAAGGCCTTGCACCTCCCCAACTTGTTAGCATAGACGAGACAATGCTTCGCGTCATATGGACAGCTCCAGAGAAATCTAATGGTGAAATAACTGCCTACAATATTTACTTAGACGACGTTAAGATAGAAACTGGAATGAAATTTGCTGGCTCGTACACAATAGAGAATTTGCAGCCATTTGTGAGGTATATGGTTCAGGTGCGTAATTCTTTCAAATTGGTGTCAGAATAATGTCTTTGTCTGGGACAAAACTTAGAAAATGAATGATATTGAACCTGTTCTTGGTTCTTTGTTTATCGACCATGGTGACATGGTGTTTTCATCCACGAACAGGTTGAGGTCTGCACCGTGTACGATTGTCTCAAAAGTGACCCCACTGTGGGCACGACTGCAGAAGCGGTACCAGAAGGGATCGAACCTCCAGTACTCTCTGTTCTGAGTATGTCTTCAATCAGAGTTGCCTGGAAGGAACCGGAATCTGCAAATGGAATTATTCTGCGTTATGAAGTTATGAGGAAAGCCAGGCTACCTTGTGGAGAAGCGTAAGTTATCCTCGCATACTAAATCTATATTCATTTGTAGCGCCTGCGTACGTAGTACGACGGGAAGGTAATGTTTTGACAGGCGTCTTTCTGTCTGTCTGTCCACAGTGGGGGAGGAGGTACCCTGCTCACTGGTCTCTGGTCTGTGGTCCCAAATCCTTTCCTGTGGGAGGGGGTAACCCCATTCTCTGGTCCCAGGTCCCTTCTGGGGGGATGGGGGTACCCCTGTCTTGGTCCTGGCTGGGGGAGGAGTGGGGGTACACTAGTCAGGACCAGCACACGGTACCCTTCCCCTCCCTCTCTCCCCCAACCCTGCTCCCTCCCTTCCGATGGGCCAGGACAGGGCTACCCCCATCCCCTCCCCCACCCCCAGCCAGGACCAGGACTGGGGTACCCTCACCCCACCCCCCGGACACAACACGCTATGGACAGGATACGCCGCGGGCGGTACACCTCTTGCGGGCACGCAGGAGGACTTTCTTTTTATATTGTTGAATGGTTTAAAGGAGTTGCAATTGTAATGGAAAATGATAACAGACGCGTTTAACGTAAGTTTGGCTTTGTAGACCCACGCCATCACCAGAAACGGACACAGGAAATTGTGTTTATTATGCCTGTGGAGTTGTGCAAAGTTTCTGCGGACATCAGTGCTTCACTGGTCCGAAAGTAAGGGAACATTTTATGATTGCATCCACAGTTTCAGATGACAAAGCTTTATTGTAATAACGCTTGTAAACGTTGCGAAAGCGAGGTCTTAATGTTTATTCTGGAATGTGTAATAATTTTGCAGACATGTTGTGAAGGGGTTTTACACGACAATAAACAAGGTTATGAGTGTTGTGGTACTCACTACATCCCAAGGCGCAACAGCCTTGATGATGTTTGTTGTGGCGGTCAGTTCTACACAAAATTAGCGAATCATCAGTGCTGTGGTGGAAGGTGATTTCTTTATTTTAATTAATTATTTAATTTAATTAACGAGACAACCAACCTCCCATTAACATTGCGAGGCAATACGGACCACGGCCCTCCGTCCTCAGCATTCCAGACTTGTTGACCCGACCTAGCTTGGGGGGGGGGGGGGGGTACAGGTCACCCTTCCTGGTCCTTCAACCAGTCCTTACCCCTGGTCCTCCCAGGATAAGTGGGTTACCTACCTACCTGGCTGGGGGGAAGGTGGGGATAGCCAGGTCACCTACCTACCTGGTCAGGGGAGGGGAGAGGTATGTCACCTACCTACCCAGCAGATGAAGGGGTGGGGGAGAGGGCATGTGACCTACCTATCTGGCAGCGGGAGAGGTGGGTCACCCACTACCTACTTGGCCGGGGGAGGGGGTGAGGAAGGGCAGTCATCTACTTACCTGGCCGGGGGGGGGGGGGAAGTTGGTTGTTGGTCGGACAAAAAATAATTGTTCATTAATGATTTCAGTGCTATGATGATATCCTAAATTCTGTTTATTATAGATATGTTGAAGTGAATGAGAATCAGATTTGTTGCGTAGACGAGACACAAGATAGAGTAAATGTTGGAATCGGTGATATGTGTTGTGGGTCTGTACCTTACTCTTCAAATGGAGCGCAGATTTGCTGTGATGGTAAGAGAGCTCTAATTCCTGAAGGAAACAAAAAAGTCCCCCTGCGTGACTACAAGAGACGTACCGCCCGCGGCGTAGTCCGTGCGCCTGTTTCCCGGGAAGGGGAAGGGGGTACCCTAGGTCCTGTCCAGGGATACCTCCTCTCCCTCCCCTCCCCACCTGTTGGCCTGACTAGGGCACCTTTCCTCACCTGGCTAGAGGCCTGAATGGGGTACCCTCCTGGCCCCACCCCCCCCCCCCAGCTCCAGGCCTGACTGGGTGCACCTCCCTTTCCCCCGCCCCCCCCCCCCCAGAAATTGGTTTTCAGTTTACCA
>JBCAUG010291085.1:0-17749 GCA_038406175.1 Haplosyllis leylae | reverse complement strand
AGCAGCAACTGAGCTCTCCTCTTGTGAGCTGCTCCTTATATAGTGTGTCCCATGGCATGCTGGGAGTTTTTTTTTTTTCAGAGTATTATGGGATGTTGCAAAATATTATGGGATTGAGTACCCCCCCCCCCTGTGAACTGACAAACAGGACTCAAACTATTACCTTCCCCATCCTACGGATGCGGGCGGTAAAAATAACAAGCTCCTTTTTGGACGTACGGGTTTAAATGAGTGGTTTCTCATAAAAGTGAAGTGTTGGTGTAGTTTAACGATTTTGTCCATGGAAATAAGGCCATATTGTGCTAATTTTTGTCGTGTGATGGTGAGGAAAATATAACACCCAGAATATTCTCCTAAATAACAGGTAATGGAGGTTGATCAATTTCATAAATAATCTTAAAATTTTAGAGACGCAGTGAGAAATGGTGGATATGAACTGACTGTTGAAGCTTCCAAAAAAAAAGTGATCGGAAGTTAAGAAAGATCAATTATTGTACTTACATAATCGATATATGTATACATTTTTGTACTTACTACATTCCAGTCGCGAAACGTACAATGCCCTAACAAATTGGCTCACAGACGCCCGAACGCTCGCAAGTCCAAACATTGTGATAATACTCGTAGGCAATAAGAAAGATTTGGAAGCAGAACGAGAGGTTACATTTTTAGAAGCCAGCAGATTTGCCCAGGAGAACGGTAGGTGATAATTCTCATTTAGTCTACGAAATTGTCCATCTTCATTTTTAATGATCGAGTGAGTATCGTTTCGTGCATTAATTGACTGGATTGGAGAACCTGTCAGAAGAACTCCTTTTATGCAGTGTATAGCAGTTGAAAGTGTGAATACTGTTGGTCTCTGTGGACTAGAATGATTGGTACATTTCTCTTTACATTGTAATGTATTGGATCAGAACTAAAGAAAACTCACCAGTTTCCTCTCCAAATGTTGCAGGGTATTTTCGTCGTTGTGTAGAAAGTTGTGTAGAGTAAGAGCTGGGTCAGCGAGTGTTCTAATCTAAATGCAGATTCCATCTCTTGGAACTGGCGAAGGTTTTAGATAAATAATTAATGAAGTGTTGTGCTGAAGGAAATAAACCAGTCAAGATGACTTTAGCTCACTACCCACATTTTCTGGACCAGATACAAAATAACGGCCGATTGTTTCTTGTAATTTATGAGATCATGTTGGTTTTCCTAAAATGCACAAAATTCCTTAAAACTGCAAATTATGCATGCCCATTAGGAACTATTTGTCTTGTTTTATGTCACTGTATTACCCATTTGTTAACTTTCATGACGAATTCGGAAAAGAAATTTTACTGTTTCGTTCATTTCATTTACAGAGTTGATGTTCCTTGAAACTAGTGCTTTGACAGGAGAGAATGTGGAGGAGACTTTTTTAAAATGTGCCAGATCGATATTGACAAAAATAGAATCAGGTTGGTTGAACAGTGTTACTGTTCATGTTTAAATTTGGTCCAATAGTTTTCATATAAATCATTAAATCTTAACGTTTACGGTTACTGTAAGTTTTTCCCAACTGTCATACTTAATTAATTGAGATTCTGATTGCGTGTATCCTCGTTAAATCTGCAAAACAACTTGTTCATGCTTTATCGTTTTGGTTTTTTGTTTCAGGAGAATTAGATCCCGAGAGAATGGGTTCTGGTATACAATACGGCGATGCCTCTTTACGACGTTTAAACAGACAACAAGCACAACAGAAAAGACCAGACTGTGCATGCTAGGATCATCTCTTTCCATTATCATTAGTTTATCACATCTTTATTAATTCGTTAATTCACACTGCAATTGTCTGATTAACTTGTACATACACTGCAAAAATATTGGCTGGAAAAGAGCTAAATGTGAACCATTTGGATGGGGCCAAGTGCCACAATGGACGTTTACTCGGAACATCCTTTTGAAACGATTCTCAAGTTTTGTTTGTTATGGTTCGCATTTATGTCATCTCTACCAATACATAGACATCAACTTTTTGCCATTGTCAGCTAAGGCTACAAAAATTGTTTTGAAGTAACATGAATTGACCCGAGTACCGCCATATCATTAAGATGTACTATATTACAGTACCCTCTTTTGTACAAAATAGTATTTGCGTTTTGAAAGAACAAAGATTCAGGTGGAATAAATTGTGAATTGGATATATTGCTTTCCGTGCAAAAAGTGGGCCCGATTTGGAATTACGCATTTTTAAAAAATCTTATACCAAATTATGTGTCTTGGTATTTTGAAACAGTTTTTGTTTGTTAATTTTGATTGGAAATATAGCTTTTTAACCTCGGTTATTTGTGCATTAAATTTCCATTCAAGTTGTTGATGACATTTTGTAGTCGGACCAATACATAAATATCCTAGTTTTTTTATGACCACTCTGCTAGCGCTAAAATGTAAAATGACGAACAAAATGGTCGATGTACAAATTGTTAACGAATACAGGTTAAGGTCGAGTTTTTACAACTGAACAGTTGGTCGATTTCTCCATTCTGATCACTAAACCTGTTACTCTTTGCTATTTTACAGTGCGTCATTAAGGACAGGAAACCTACCTGTTAAAGACTGTTTCCTCACTAAGTTAAAAATAAAATAAGTGGTCAAAGAACCGTGCTCTTCGGTCTTTAGGCAATTAGTTGTAAAAACGATATAGGTCAAAATGACCTCTCGGATTTTTAGTTACGGAAATAGTCATTTGTTACTGTGATAATATGTGATTTTATTTTGAAGAAATAGCAACAGAAGTAAGATGAAGTGATCGAAGTGAATTTTTGTTTATAATTCCTGCAAAATTCAGCATGAATTTAATTTAGTGCTACAAGTTACTTCAGTCTGAAAAATTACGAGTAACAAGAGCATTTACATTAATTCCAAATTTAATTTCTGGCATCAAGACAAAGCGGATGGATCGTATGCCAGATATTTGGATTCATCTAAGAAGGTTGGGGAGGCATATTGTCAGTGAACATCTTCTCTACAGTTGAATCTCAACAGAAAAATGTAATCGATAAATGTGTGATGAGCAATTCCTCGCCCGTTCTGTGAAGTGAATTTGCGTATTTTGTACAATACTGTCTGTGAATAGACTATATGTATACTTGTATCCAAGTCATTCATTATTTTAATACCTGGTGTTGATCACCTGGAAATAATATCTTGTTTGTAAATATTGCCAACTTATGTTTATTTGATTAAACGCCGCACCACTGAAACCAAATTCAAAATTTGGGAATACTCTAACCCCAGTGTCTTTTGGAAAATATACTTAATTTGATTGCTTCAGTAGCGTGAATTTTATGTCGCTAATCTTGACTAAACGATAAAATCAAAATAAGTATGTGAAGTTATGTGCTGAAAAAAATAACTAGACCTTCCTTGTGTTCCTTTATGCAAGCGGGCGTATTGCATGTCTTTCCAAGTGCAATATTTTGTGAGAACATTTGCATTTTTTGCATCAGAAAAGCATTTCATTCGGTATCAAACGAAGAATTGCGCTCATTGCAAGCATCCACGAAGTGGCTTATGAAGTTAAAACTATTGTTTCGCAGTTTTAAACTCAGAAATTGCATTGTACTGATTTAATTTTTACAACCAAATCAACAGTTGATGATACGTTAAATGCAAAATAATTATTCTCTTAAATGATACGGTAGCAAAAATGGCCACAAACTGAATGAAATCAAGTCAAGACTTCAGAACTATACACTTGTAACAATACTTTTGTATATTGGCATGAAAGTAGCATTTTACATCACACTATGAAAAGAAAAAAAAACAATACCAACATTTCTTCGAAAGCAAGGTGAACAGTGTTGTTTAGGTTAAATAATTGCAGAGATCTTTGTAAATAAGAAAAGACTATACAAAATGTATTTGTAGATGTTTTGTGAATCAAAGAAGATAATTACCTGTAAAGTAAATCATTTTAGTTACTTTTCGTAGATAAGTAACGTTGTAAATTTCCATGTACAGAAATAAGGTGTTTTATTATTCTATGATAAGTACGAAATATGTACAGATATTCAGTACATTTTGCACAAGAAAGCATTTCTATTAAGAGTGATGGAACACCTTGAAAAAGACTGTAAAGTACTTGATTTCGTAAACATAATAAATTAAAGACTTTGATATAATGTAAATGCTTTTTAAGATTTTTTATTCTTTAAATTTGAAAACAAATTAGATATAGTCGCATCAATTTTAATTTAACGTAGCGTGAAAAATTAAAATTGATTCAGCTGGTTACTATTTGAAATTTATTTTTTTAACAAGGTATAGAAAAAACTACCAACGCTGTCGATTTTATACGTTACGGAAAAACTCGTGTGTGTGATGGATAAGAAGCGTTTTTCGATGGACAAGAAGCGTTTTTCGCTAAAAGAGAATCTACCAGAAACCACTTTTTATATTTATAGACTTAAATACAGTGTATTTATAAATCTATTCCAGCAACAGTCAGTTACTTTAATTAGCCAAAGAATGTAACATACTTTTGGAGTCCTTGGAATACGGTGAGTTATTGCTGTCGGATCTGGCAGAATAGCTTAACGTCAAAACCTCGAGCATTACAATTTTTTAAAACTATTTTTAGTATTGAATAAGAGAACTTAGAATGTTCGACTATTTATTCGTATTTATATGTATTCAGTACGTTGAATCGTTTTCAACGACTGAATTTTCGGAAAAGATACCTTCTTTCTGGATAGTGATGGTAACTAGCTTCAATTATTACAAAAGTTGCGTCTTGTTTATTGTATACTTGGTTGCTAAACAGGCAAAATCATTTCCAGAAAAACTTGAAGTAGCAGACATACTTCTTCAAACGCAAGTTTCAACGAGTGTAAATAGTAGACCTAAACTTTATAGTATCACTGTGAAGTTAAGCTGAACGAGTGTAAGTATATTTAGTAGCCTTAACTAAGAAAAGTAAAATTAATTTCCACGAGTTAAATATATTTTACAGCACCAACCCTCAACTCGCACTTTTGGAGTGATCATGCTGCCTCTTTATAGGTTTCGCGATGCAACAGCTCATGAGTTTTGAATTGATAACATAACAGCAGGAAACTTCCCTGATAAGTAAAATCTCTTAATTCAACACTATAAAAAAAAATTTTATTCATATATATATATTACTTTTGGATGTAATTTCGAAGTCGAAAAAGACCTAGCGCGATTGACTAAGTGCAGTGCATGTATCGGATTAAGCAGGTACAAAATATGCTCTGGGATGCTTTGAAGGGTGCAAACGAGCTGATAGGACTTGTTCATATTCTTGTCCGTGATATCCGACATAGTTGTGTCTGTATTCAGTGTCCCAATTTTCAGCTTTGGGTCGATCGTTGAATAGTGCCCGTCTGCGTTTCTCAAAACTTGATGCATTTTTAGCATCTTCCTCTAGTTGCTTTATGACAAGTTCCATTCGTTTCTGAGCCCTTAGTGCCGATGGGTATACCTACAAAAATGTGATGTATTTTTGTAATTATTTAAAAGCAAATAAAAGGACATATGCATTTGCGGATTTCGGCCGGCGCACTGGATCCAACACTGGTCTGAGATGTGAATAAATTATTGTTAACCAGAATCCACACTGCATTGGCTATTACCTCAGCTGAAGCTCGGATGTTGTGAGTTTTTTTCGCTCCGATTTCTCGTTCCTTGTCCCGGTATCCATAGGCTAAAAATGGTGGATGAACAGGTTTTTCCGAAATCCTTTTAGGCGGTGGCGGAGCTGACCTTGCCCGTGCTTGCTTGGGTCGTAGCACTGAAAAGCTCGGTTTACTAATTGGTTTCTCGGGACGTGACACTTTCGAAGCTGGCTTGGTTTCACGACACCTTTGTTTTTCACGACTCGGTGACAAAGTACCTGAAAAATGCCCAATATACCGTCCTTTCATTTGGTAACACGAAAGAGCGTAAGTATTTACATTGATAAATAAATACATACACAGTTCATACCTTCAATGGACGTCTCAATTTCTTTCTCCAACATATTTTGCACTTCCCTACAATTTGTCTGGGTGGAATGGTCAACTATAGGAGTGGCATGGACGGGGCAAATACCTTCTGCCGGTGTAGAAGGTGTTGCCTGAGCACTCACTTGCACCATTGCATTTCTCGATTCTAGTTTTTCAATCGAAACTGACGACGGTGAATATTTTTCAAGCGCCTGCTGATTAAGCGCGTGTCTGACGCGATTTTGTCTTTCATGATCCGGCGTTGAAGGTGAGTTGCTTCCTTTCTCATCAATCTGTGCCTCTCTTTGACGTTTCTTGGCCAGTTGGTACCGTGCAAGTCGGTCTCGATAAGCTTCGTTAAATTTTTCATGTTTGTATTTGTGAAGGGGAACGCCGCTTACGGGTCTTGCTCCTGCTGAGAAAACAGAATCTGATTCCCACCAGTCACGTTCATCCCAAACAAAAGCATCATTGTGGTGGTTATGTTCGTCACTTCTTCTGACAAATCTGTATTGCACATTATCATCGTAAACTGCAACGTGGTTGTCCCACCTGGATCTGAAGGAGATCAGGAATTACAGGTAATGTATTCATGCAATTTAGAAAATTCAAGCAACATAAAATTCTTGTATGTATTGAAAAGACCGAGGGTTTTACAAAAGATGCAGATTTCGAATGAGACATATACCCAGGAAAGAGTTCTGTATTGCTTACATCATTTTACGCCAAAGTTACTGAGTATGAAAACTGGAAATTTGTTGGTTATTCAAGCAGAACAAGCTGCTACACTCCCATAAATTGTCACTACCAGTCGGGCAAAGAACACATAAATTGCTCGTTTTGTTCCAAAATAACGTACGGAACTGCAGCCGATAACAACACTTACCGAAACTGACGACGGTATTCGGAATCCTTTACCATTTTCGTTGTCATGGAAGTGGATCTTTACAAAAAGTCATTCAGGTCCACACATGCAAAGCCGTGCCGCCTTTGGAGAAAGTTTAATCAAAATGTCAAATAACAGCGAAATCAACGCGATTGCATCACTGACAATGGTTAAAATCTTAGCACTAATAATTTTGTCATTAAATTATCACAACTCTGCACAAAATATCCTCTGTATCTTTGCACAATCACAAAGACTAGTTTTCCACGAAACTTTTGAGCCAGCTACGAAGCCATATTGTTTGGTCACATGACTTTAATAACTTAAACTTTTCCCTGCAGATGGCGCATTTTGTTCTGGGCCAATTCACACTACATGAAGCGATAGACCGTCATTGGCGAGACTGGAATAAAACGACTTTAAATTACAACTTCAGTAGTCATGAAATTCCGTCTTTATATATGAAACAGTACACGACGCGTGTATGATTTCCAATATTTTATTGTGATTACGACCTCAAATAAAAAGCCCATACAGCATGTGTGACAAGGCATTGGTGTGAATATATCCTGAGCTTTCGACCATTGTAAGTTATTTTCCTAATACTGGGTCTATGTTCGATTTTTGCAGAATAAATATTTGAAGTTCCGGTCATTTTGAATCTTCCACATTACAAATTAACTATGGTTTGTCGTTCTACTAATTTCCTAAATATTCCATCATCTAATGAAATAAGTTCATTGTAAGTTCCAAATTCTGCAACCATGCCTTGATCCAACACAGCAATTTGATCGGCATTTTTAATAGTTGAAAGTCGGTGAGCTATTGTTATTACAGTCCGGTCTACCATCACTCGTTCAAGAGCCTCTTGAACCAAGTATTCGCTCTCTGCATCCAGTGCACTGAAAAAATAACAAGAAAGCCTTCCATTCGAGGGTGTAGCAACCTGGTTGGGGGGGGGGGAGGGGCATGTAGGAGTGGCAGTGGCAGGGTCCTGTCCCGATTCCTCACATCAGCATGAACACTTGCGTCGTATCTAACCAATTGGGGTTGCAATCCATTTTTGGACCGACTTACACACACAAGGTCCCGCCTACAACGAGTAACTTATTTAAAAAAAAATTGCTCGTTATAAGTGGTACTCATTGTAAATGGACTTTTTTAACATTGATGTCAATCAAAAGTGATTTTTTCTAAGGGAAAAAATTGCTCGTTACAGCCGTGTGCTGGTTGTAACCGAACTCGTTATAAGCGGGACCCAGTGTATCTAGATATATCTAGTCAATTTAATCAGAGCGATATTGCATTAAGCTCTACACTGTACTTACCTAGTTGCTTCATCTAAAAGAAGTACTTTGGGATTCTGAAAATGCAAGAAAACTTAATGAAATATTTGTCTTCATTTGGTCACGATACTGAATTTACTTTGACACGTCGTCACTCAGATAAACAAGAATGCTTATCAATGCATCCATTGCATCGAAAATGTGATCTGCATTACAACCTGGGATGCAAGCGGGAGAATGCATGTCCACATAGAAATCCAGATGATGTCATCGATAGTAATCTAAATTCCTGTTCTAGACAAGAGACTTGTCCCATTTTTCTCTGTACACTATTGCATGCCAGATTGACTGGCAAGGGGGACTGTTTAACCTTTTCTACACATCTCTCTACACACATGCATAGCCTAGACTGATTTGACAAGTCATGCTCTGCTGTCAGAAGAACCGCGACTAAAGATTCTCAACCAGCCACTTATACAATGAAATGAAATTGCATACTTTGATTATAGCTCTCGCTATAGCTATCCGCTGCTTTTGTCCTCCAGATAGCATGACACCCCGTTCTCCAACCATTGTGTCAAATTGGTGACTGAACTTTTTTATGAAATTGTATGCATTTGCTTTCTCTGTTGCCTCGATAATTTCTTCGTCACTTATGTTTGCTGGATCAGCAGCACCATACGCTATATTGTCTCGAATAGAGGAAGAAAACAATACTGGTTCCTGAAAAGTAACCATGTAGTCCAATAAATACAATGGTGTTACGCCTATCCAGGTCTTACATTTATGTCAGATTTTTTTCTGAATTTAAACTGGTACTGTATTGGTTTCATCTTAAATCACCTTAATTTGTCCATCATTTTCAAGATAATAAATACAAATATTCCTTGCCTGGCTCACGACTCCCATATTACGACGCAGCCAAACAGGTGCCAAATCTCGCGTATTGTATCCATCAACAAGAACCTTTCCTAAACGATATGCGTGCAAATAAGATTAAATTTCAGTAATCATTGTTTGTCTTCAATCAGTTCGAGATTTTTTGGCGTCCAAAATGCTGACTAAAAGGTATCATGTAAAAATAGTTTGGAGCTACGTGTTTTTATCGTCTTTTTCTGTTTATCGAATAATCTGTAAAACGCAGAAATTAGCCATCCTACATCATACCACCTAAAGTTCTGCTAACCTTCATCAGGATCGTAGTATCGCAAGAGTAAGGAAGCCAACGTCGACTTTCCAGAACCACTAGATCCCACGACAGCAAGAACTGAGCCTTGAGCGACTTCCAGATTGAAGCCTATTACCAGTGCGAAATGTCCGTATTATTTTTGTGTGGTAATGGATAAAGTGAAAAACAGAATACAACTTTTAAGTATGTGTGTTGCGACTTGGTTCACTTTCATCTGGAAACCGTTAGAATTAGTTTTCAACGTCCTACACTATTTCACATCTTTTTAAAATATAGATTATTTCACATTTTTTTAAAACATCTACCAATTTATTTCTACGCACAACAATTTTTGACACATCACCAAATAAACACTGAAACGAAGAGCATACCTTTAAATATAGCATTATCAGGACGAGTAGGATACGAGAAATGTACATTCTGAAAGCTTATCTGTCCCCGAAGTCCAGCTTCTGGGTGTATACCAGTGTCGTATGGAATAGCAGGAACTCGATCTACGAGCTCCCACAGCCTTGTACTTGCGCCAAGTCCCCTCATCATTTCTGAATAGAAACTGCTTAACCCTTGAAACAGAACCGATAATAGTTTTTACTTTTTCGGGACTTACTGAGTCATTCACCACCTATATTTAATCACAAAAGCAATTCAATCACTGACCACTCATTGATACTCCAATGTACATCGCATAAAAGAGAAAAGAAGTGAGGTCCCCAACAGTAATCTGTGCCTCTCCAACCATAGAACCACCATAGTAAATCAGAGACATAATCATTACGTTTCCTGATAGCCCGGTCTGCAATTAAAGAGAGTAAAATCGTTTCTGAAAAATCCCCTTCATATTATCATTCTTCTGTCTGGCTCAGTTGTAATTTCGCCTGCTCCAATAAACATATCCTTGAATATTTTCTTAAGCAAAAACGATATTAAACTTACAAAACCAAAGAAGAAACCAGTAGCCAAAGATTCCTTGTATGACAGCTTTAAGACATCAGTGATTTTCACTATGTAGCGATCGAATTCTCGTGGTTCCTGGGCAAATGCTTTGACTGTTCTTAAGTTCGCTAATCTTTCTTCTGCAACCTGAACAGACAAACACACAGGAATGTTCGTTTCACCAGAGTTGAAGATTGGAATTCAGAACATTTCACCATCTTCAACTGGGTTGCCATTCTCATTCATGCAGACGTACCTGAGTTGAATCTGCTAATGCATCCTGAACCTTTTTGCTGATTCTCCTAATGTATCTTCCGTACACGATAGCTATTATGAAAACTGGAGGCACGATACTCAAGGCTACCAGAGTAAGTTGTGGAGAAACGTAAAACTGAAGACAAAAAAGTGAACAAAATATTCTGAACAAAAGAAAAGAAATATATTTAATGCAATTTAATGTCTTCAAGGAATTGTTAAAATCCCAAAAGCCTTTTTACCATCATTCCTAAACCTATACCGGCTTGAGCAGAGGATCTGAGTCCATCCGAAATATTCATTGTGACAGATTGGCCGACCACTGACGTGTCAGTTGATAGGCGATTAACCAATTCTCCCGTTTTTGTGCGGTCGAAGAAAGCTACTTCTTGGTTTACAATTGAGCCAAACAGTTTTTCTCTCAATCCCTTGATGATTCTTTGGCCTACACAAAATATGATATTTCAAATAAGGGGCTGTTATAAGTTATGTGAGCACAATTTTTTGTCTTCTGGAAATTATCCATACCGATTTTCGGAGTATGGTACTTGTAAATATATAACTTTACCTGAAACACGCATCAGATAAACTCGGCCAAAATTAGCCAATCCACCAATTATGAATATTCCGAAAAGAATCTTGTAAATTCCCTTCAAGCGTTCAGTTATGTCTGTGCCGTCATTTTGTGTAAAAATAGTGTCGATAACTTTTCCTATTCCAAATGGAACTGCCATGGAAACTGTACTTGATATTAGCAAAAGCACCACTGCCCCTGTACAAAACATAACAATGCACATATTACCATAAAAATACATAGCACAACATTCGGGGCAGTTACTTTTCCTTTAATCCTTACATTACTTATGTTCTCAAATGTTAGACCACAATCTCTTTGTCAGTATTTATTTTAGGCACAATCACCAAACATGAAACTAATTTCCCGCATAGGAATACTCATATCCACGTTTAGATTTCAGATGGCAACCATTGGCCCATCAGGATTTGGCAGTGTGGGTTGGGGAAGGGGTGACGGGAAGGGCCGGCAGCATGCCATTTTACAGTAGTCCCTCACACTCCTGTGGCAATTAAAAGCGAGTCCAAACCCTCCAAAATCTACACAATCATTCTGTTTGAAACTGTTTTGATTTTGATACCTGCTATTATCCACTTCTCTGGTTTTGCAATAGACAACAACCGTCTTACTTCTGATGCCTTTGGAACAGCTTTTACAACATCTTTTCCTTTTGCACTATTGCTTGCTGTCCACCTTGTCAGGTATCCCTTATTGAGGAGCAACCGTTCCTGCAAAGACTTCGTCTGTCTCGTGTCACATCTTCTTGAACACAGATGAAAATATCTCCTGAGCAAATTGTTTGAGTAACTTCCCTTATCGCATTTCAATACGGTGAAAGTTCTGCTTGGATGGCCGATTGAACTTTTCAGCCGACTGCGTGCCAAGACACTCACGAAGGTCGTCGAGTGCCACACCCACTCTCCACCCCGACACAGATTTGGTAACGATACACATAAAGTTGACATTATGATTTTCCTTTACGCCCTCAGTATCTCGATTAGTTATTGGGAAATAGATCTACCTGTATTGTTATTTGCAACATCCCACTTTCAATTTCACACGCACATCTGCAGTCTAAATCTAGATCTAGTTCGTCAAACATGAGGACTACTTAAACGGTGGCATGTCAGCTTCAGCGGTGTGAACTATGTATCATTTATTACAGATCAATCATAAATACACAAAGTACTATTTGAGAAACTCGGTAATCTTTAACCGTTGAACATAACACAGATTACCAAACACCGCAGGTCGAGTCATGGGTGCAGCCATGTTGTTTTCTTTTTACACATACATATATATCCTCAGGCAACAGTAGAAAGCTTTTAAACGTTCTTCGGTATTCCCGCCAAGTAAAATTCAGTGTGCATCTCCGGTGGAACTGATGTTGTGGCATTGTTTCTCTGAGAAAAACAAACACAGTGTGTCTATATTAGATTATTTTTATTTATTATATCATGTAAACTAAAAAGTCGTGTTAAAATTTCCTATGAATGGTATTCTTCTGCGTTCTCTGCAGGGGACGCGGAATGTCTGCCCCGACCAAAATGTCGGATTATTTCCCTTATACTTTGGACATATCATTGACCATGCCCAGAATTTGGTGATTCAAATCCATCCTGAAATTATATAATTAAAGAAACCCGAGATGAGTAAACATTTGACAGAAATATTTTTTTGATGAAACGCTTTGAAATGACACTTCAGTCTTTATTCCGAGTTCGTCACAACTGTCACACAGCCTAAAGAAATGTACTGCACTTACTTCAGTGGCATAGAGTATCTCCAGGATTCGACATGCAAATTTTGTGTATTTTCCGCCATCTTCTTTTTCATCTTGACATGTTTCTTCAACTCCTCTCAACTTTCCAAAGTAGAAATCTCGCTCTTTTTGGAGACCTTCTATGACTAGTTTATTATCAGCAATCTAATTAATAAATACAAGAAAGTGCTCTTGCGTGAACCGTCATCTTCATGTGCAGTTTGGGAGGGGGAGGGTGCGGGGAGGGGTACCCCTATCCTGTTTAGGTTGCCCCTTCCCCTCCACCTGGGAAGGGACATGGGACCAGAGACTGGGGTACCCCCTCCCCTGGAAGGGACATTGGGCCAGAGACTGGGGTACCCCCCCCCCATCCCCCTGTGAACTGACAAACAAACTGAAAATATTATCTTCCCTCGTACTTCGTGCGCTGGCGGTAATAAATAGGAGTGAGCGTACAGAAATACTTCAGCTCCTACTCACACCCTCACAGAACAAAATTTGTTTAGTTTTATGGGTTTGGGGGAAACATTAGCAAAAAATATACTTGTTTCTGCAGTCTTTTAATTGTCAGTTGTTCCATTTCTTGAACCACGGAATCATCAACTTCTCCACCAGACAGAGTAGAGTGTTGTCTGCTGTCTCCAGGGGAATAGTATGCCTCATCTTCATCTTTTTCTCGTTCTTTTCGAGAACTGGCACAGGTATTACCAGGTTTTGAAGTACCCGTCACTGAATAGAAATAATAAGAAAGCTAGAAAATAGTGCTAATGTTGGAAGAAAGAGAAGTGTTTAAGCCTCTGTTTAGATATACCTTGCAGACCAATTTCCTACCTTAAAACAAGTCTCGAATGGCAGAGAAAAGCAAAAATTAACTTTGCCTGATGTATTCTACGTATCCGTGTCAATAGCAAAAATAAAATGTAACTATGATTCTTGGATCGATTCCATTCAAAAGGTCTTATAAAGATCTGACATGATATGGTGCCGACTCGATGATTGCAGAGAAAAGTATCCAACTTGAAAAGCGTGGTTTCAATTCATTAATTGCTTCCTTCGATAACATTTCTCAGATGTGAAGAGCTTTCGGCAAGCAATAAGAGTGCGATCGATTCTCCTGAGTTTGTGTTTCAAGTTTCCAGCCTCAGTTTCGGTTTTTGGACACTGCTAATTTATGTGCAAACAGTGTCCCCCGCCGGGACACTGTTAATTAGGGCGCGAACAGTGTCCAAAAACCGAAACTGAGGCTGGAAACTGAAACACAAACTGAGGCTGTCGGGATCCACACGTCGCTTGGAATGGATACATAGCTTTCCAAGTTGTATGTTTATATTGGGTAGCCACAAATATCAAAGAAAATTTTTGGTTCGCGTTCGCTCCACTATAATGGGAAATCCAACTTGTAATTTACATGCAGTAGCGGCAACGATCTAAGAAAATTTGATAATTATTTTAGGTAGTTATGTACAGGAGAGATGGTTTGAAGGTCACGGTAATGCAGTTTGGACAATCACTCTGGGATACCTTTGAAGATGAAGCAGAATCAAGTAGGAGCCAAAGTTTCATAGGCCCCACAGGTCAGTGATATTTATTTTAACAGGGTTAAATTCTTTTACTCCCAGATAATTTTTAATGTTTAGTGCATTTGTTTTGGTGCAACAGTTCGGAGAGAGCTACATGATTTGGACTTGCAATTAAGTCTTTGTGTGTTTTTTTACGCAATTTAGTCTAGTTTTGATTGTTTGTTTTTGTCCGAAGTTATCGAGATTGGTTGATCAAGCGAACGGTGAACAAAATTTGAAATCTGTGCGATATGCTTTTTAGGGTCAGGACACCTATAAGAGAACCGTTCACCTGAAAAAGGTCTTCATGTACCGTAATGATTTTAATAATTGTACCTTGTGCACCATAAATGCGACAGGTGGCAGCATTATCTGTAGCACCTGTCACCGTTGCTTTCTCTTGGCGAAAGAAATTGCTCTTCATGCAAGGAAGGATTATGTGTAGATGACGTAAAAATAACACGGGGAAAAATTGAAAGTCATTACAGCCAACTGTAGCATGATTGATTATCAGCAATTTCGAGGCATAGGATGTGACTCAACAAACACCGGTTTCAGTACTAAATTCTGCAACTTTATCAGGTGTTCTGTCAACTTCATGTGGTGTAGGTGGCTCTCATTTTCAAACATCAACAAAAAAGAAAGCATACCATTTATTGTACTGAACCTATTTTTGGTCGAAATGAGGCATAAATTTCAGAGCGGTTTCCGATTGGAAACGGAAGATGTTCGGTTATCTGTTTAATTTTAGTCCCACTGGTCCCACTTGTAATGGGTTCGGTTAAGACGAGCATTCGTTTACAACTAATATTTCTTTGTACCAAAAACCATTGACAGTTCGGTCATAAGGAGTATTTTATTTGTGATAAAGTATATGGCCATAGTGTAAAGGACTAAAAAAGCGAGGTTTCACTTTCCACAAATCATGGCGGTACTCGGCGAACAGTTTTCTTGCCAAATTTGCTTGTTCCTTTGTACTCGGTTATACAATGTTAGTTGGAACACTAAACTTCAGTCCAAAAATCGTAACACTCGTCTGCTCGGCCATAACGAGTACATTTTGCGTCGGGACAAGTTGATTTTCAACTTTTTTCGAACAAGTAAAAATTTGTACAAGTTGATTTTCATACTGCAAAGTTAACTATTGGTTTAATCATCCAGATGGGCATCCAGATGAGATAAATTCTTAAGATGTACTGAAAATTTCCTTTCTTTTACTCCAATGCGAATTTGGATTTTGTAAGCTGGTGGACATGTAAAGGGGAAATTGTGTAGGCAATCTGGTCAAAATTTAAAGTTAAGAATCATCTGATATTGGTTTACTCATCAAATCTTGTTGTCTTTATCATTTGTGAAAGAAAATGCAATGTAAGTTTTACAAGGAGGAACTATGATGAGGTGTCTTTTCAGCACGAATCGATACCAAACAAAATTTTTTTGACACAATGAAGTTTAGGGAAATAAAATAAAATAGGATTACAAGGCATTACGTGAGTGGTGTGATGTTGAAAGGAAGTACCGAGAGACACCGGGTTACACCACGTCTCATCTTCGTCATACAGCATCACAAGACCATGCAGAAACTACATACAGAACGCAACGCATTGACAAAGCACAGAATAATCGTAGTTAAAATGCCAAATGTCATTCTCATTTCAAAACTCTCAAACCTTTGCAAAGGAAACATCCATTTCTTTTAATGCGCTGTGGTAGTGAAAGTTTGTTTGATAAAACCATTCCACCTTGGGAGAAAGTTTGTCGTGAAACTTCTCCGCATGCGAATAAATTAAGAGATAAATTTAGAACTATGCGTAAAATTAATGCTAACATACAAAAGCAACAGCCTGGTTTCATCTACATCTCACCCAAAATTATTGATTAAAACTTATAATTTTAGGGGAAAAGAGAAGAAGGAAAAGAGTGAATAATTATAGACCTTGAAACGATTACGAAAAAGATAAAAGAGTCCCTAAAATGTTGAGACGTCGACAAAAATGAGACTCGGAGTCTCGCTAAGATGTCGCATTGATTTTAAGGATGCAAGACTTTTTTTTTTAAAACCAAAATTCAACGTAATTAGATATCAGTTTATGCGATAGTCTTGTATGTTTTATGCACACGGAGTCGCAAAGGACAACTTGTGGCTGATGCAGGCGAAAAGTTGCTTGATGTACTTATGGTTCATTCACACTGACTGATGGTACTGCCCGACACCGAGGCCGATACTGAGACGGGGACCAATGAAATGGCTCAAAGTAGACAATAGCATTGGTGACAGGGTCTCTGTGCAGTGTGAACACCTTCATACAATTCTATGCAAGCCATTTTATTTGGTCTCGGTCTGGCTCTCAGTGTGAATGCACCATGAGACCAGCACTTATGTCCTCTGTCTCAGTATGTAATGGTTTAGAACCCATTTCTCAAATAGCAGGCCCAAGATATTGTCAGGGGGTACAGAAAATTGTTTTGACGTATTGGTGATGGGATGCAATTGAGGAATGTGAGCTGGGGAAGTGAGCCCCCACCAGCCAAGAAAACTCCGGCATTTTAAATTCTTAGTACCTTCTATTGAAATTTCAGATTCATTCTACTCACGTAATTTTAATTATTTGAATTGTAATTTTTAATTTTACAAAGCAGCATCCCTTTAAGACGAAGTCACAGATCTAAAGAGAACAAGATACTTGTTTCAGGTATTGACCTTTAGCAACGGAGAATTGAGTGCCAGAGAAGGTCATGCATTTTTGACTGGCAAAGATGCATTCTACTAAGTTTTCTGAGCATATTTTGTTGAAATATTGAAAAATATTTTGTGCAAAAAGTACATCTTTTTGGGCAGTTTCTACTACAAAAGTGTTTCGAGCTTTTTTGTCAACCAATTGACTTTTCTCTGTACAGAAATTATACAAAGTACTGAAAGTGTTTGATGATGTTGATAGATTTGATAGAAGTAGAACATCCTTTTAGCTCTTGTGTAATACACCTGAACATAGAGTACTTTTAAATAGTATGTATAAGTATCTAATGTTTAATCTGCAATAGCCTTTAGCTGATATTTATGAGGGCGCTAGGATACATTGTAAAGTACGTATGGTCAATTCACACTGCCAGAGACCGAGAACAAGTACACAGAACCCAATGCTAATCTGTGTTGTTTGTGTCTCTGTGTAGTGTGAACACCTCCACACAATCCTATACAACCCATTTTTTTACCTGTCTTTGTATCACTCTCTGTCTCGGGTAGTGTAAACACATCATTACCGCCCGCATCCGTAGGATGGGGAAGGTAATAGTTTGAGTCCTGTTTGTCAGTTCACAGGGGGGGGTACT
>JBCAUG010290974.1:0-17752 GCA_038406175.1 Haplosyllis leylae | reverse complement strand
AACATTGAAGACTTTAGAGACAAACATTGTAATATTTAGTCATTTTTACACATTCTGATATGCATTTAAAGTAAAAAAAAAAAAATGTTCCAAAAGAGAAATTAATATGATCAAAGTTTAACCAGAAAATGATACCCATTTCTTGAATTGAAGCAAGTAATTTGTATAAGTTTTTGCAGATTCTGTACATGCCTGTAGTTCTGTACGCTCCTGCACTGGCCATTAGTCAAGGTGAGTAAAACGTAACACAAAGAAAACGAAAGTAATAATGTTTATTCAAATATCACCCGTCAATTGATCCAAAGAATTTTAAAACGAATTGTATCAATATACAGTTACAGATCTGACAACAGAAATTTCCATAATTAGTGTTGGACTGGTGTGCACGTTCTACACGGCGCTGGTTCGTTAAATTCTTTTATTCCTGTCACTAAGCACATTCAAGGTGATAAGTTCACCGGGAAAAATAATAAATTGCAACAACGCAAGGCCCAGGAATAGATATCGTAATACATGTCGAATGATGAATTAGATTCCATCTTCGTCTTTGTAACTGAACTTTCATTTTTTAAAAGTCTTTTTAATGTATCTCTTGAAAATCATAATTTATGCCAAAATGAAAAATCCTCGAAGAATAAAAATTTGAAATTTGAAGTAATGTATCTCTTGAAAATTATAATTTATGCCAAAATGAAAAAAAAGAATAAAAATTTGAAGTAAAAGTTTTCCTGTGCGGAATTTTCAGGGTGGCATGAGAGCAACAGTGTGGAATGATGCTTTTCAAATGGTGATCGTTCTGACGGGTCTGACTCTGTTGTTGGCTCTTGGTGCTGACAGTTTGGGCGGACTGGGGAAAGTACTGGAGATTGCTGACCGCGGAGGGAGAATCACGTTCGGGGCTGACGAGTAAATTTGTCCATTTAATTTTTCTCTGTACTGTAATTTGATTTTCCTGTTGCACTGTGTTCTTAAAGACATTTAAAGATGTCGATAATCAATTACTTCACCTGTTGTAATAATTTATTTTTTAAAAATAGAAACATTTCTAAAGATTTTGTTCCGTAACTAATTCGGGAGTGTCCATATAAAATGTCTTTTTAATTCCTCAGATTCAATCCGGATCCAACCATAAGAACGACGTTCTGGACTCAAGCTTTCGGCGCTAGTGCTGTGAACGTCACTTTATTTGGTGCTAGTCAAGCTACCATTCAAAAGTTTGTGAGCTGCAGGTCTGTGAAGCATGGCCAAATGTAAGTTTCTCTAGATCCATTCTTAGTCAGTTCTTTTCCAGTTTTGATCTACTGGGCTTCCCTAAATTCTTGTCTTGTCTGTTTAATGAGTCATTTATCCAAATATTCTAGATTCATATATCCAACTGAAGTGGAATGCCAGAAATCTGTTCTGTGCAATGAGACGAATGAAAAAGACAAAATCCAGATAAAACTCAAATATTTTACAATTTTAGAAATTATATGCCATAACTAACATTTACTTCTCTGTTCTTCCTTCAGTGCAATACTGTTGGCAGGTGTCTTCACCGGTATCGCATTGCTTCTTGTAATATTCATTGGTTTAACAATGTATGCGTACTATGAAGACTGCGATCCCCTGGGAAATGGACAAGTAGAAGCTGGAGATCAGGCAAGTTCTCGATCAATTGTGTTTTCATTTCCAAGGTTTGGTAATTTTTATCCAAAATGTCATAAGCACTCTTCTGGTTCGGAGAATCCCTCTCCCTCCCCTCAGAAATCCTGGATCAACCAATGCCCAGGGTTCTCTCATGATACCGTTGACCCTGATAAAAAATTGGAATTTAAAGATTCCATTCAGATGTTTTATTTTCTCACCGCAGCTGATTCCTCAGATGGTTATGGATGTGATGGGACATCTACATGGTTTACCTGGATTGTTTGTTGCTACAACATTTAGTGCATCACTCAGGTATGTGTCGGAGGGTGGGAAGAGTTTATGCCATGCCTCTGACAGCAGACAAATCTGTAAATTTCTTTTGTACTGCATTGCAAACAATTACTGATATTAGAGGCCAAAGCTACATAAAACCACCCTTTTTTACCGACCACGTATATAGTACGAGGGAAGGTAATGTTTTCACTTGTGTCTGTGATTCTGTTCACGGGGGGGGGCAGGCCATGAGCCACCTGACTCATGCCCCAACACCACTCCCTGGCCAGGTAGGTAGGTGACCCCACCATCCCCACTGAAGTACCCGGCAAGAAGGAACAGTGGAAGGACCAGTATTGAAGGATGACCCCACTCCCCAGTTTGCTGAAAATTATCGTACTCAGCAAGTTTAGAATGATGAGAAGAATGCGAGGTCATTCTTGTGCAAGAAAGGACTTGTTTTATCCAACTTTTTTCAAAAAAATTACAAAGTTGCAGTCAGTTGTTTAATGCAGCAAGTATGATATTTGATTTAATTTTGTTTCAGTACAATATCTGGAGGACTGAATTCTCTTGCAGCTGTGTTCCTGGAAGACATTATCAAACCAGCCTATCGTCGGTCAACCAAAGAAGCCATTTCTAACAGAGCTGCCCGTATCATATCCAGAGTTATTGGTAACTGTTTGTTCTTTCCTGTCTAGAGTCTTCCTACGCAGTAAATAAGATATGCTGCAAACATTCCCAATAAGGGAAAATTTTCAATGTTCTAATTGGAATTTACTTTCTACTCAAAAGCTATAGTTTTGGGATTTGTTACGATTGGTTTGGCGTTCCTGGCACCAGTGCTGGGGGACACGGTCATCCAGATTGCCCTCAGCGTGTTTGGGATGATCGGCGGACCTTTATGTGGAGTTGTGACTTTGGCATTATTTTTTCCATGTTGTAATGCAATTGTAAGTAATTGTCACATCAATCGAGTTGTCCCTAAATTATACAAAATTGGCAACGTTATCAACAAAGGCTTCCATGGGAAAGAGCAAAATAAATTAAGAAAAAAAAACTGTCCAGTGGGGATTGAACCCAGAACCTCTGGATCTTTGCTGTAATGTCTTGTTGACTGAGCTAAGCAGACATGTGTTTGAAAGCACATCTCTAAACTTTGTTTCATGCACCACTGCACTTTTTGGATTATTTCTTGAATCAATAGAGCTTGACCTCACACAGCTCTCAAAGATTCAGACTGACAATTAAATGTCTATTTGGTGTAGTCATCAAGACACTACAGCAAAGATCCAGAGGTCCTGGGTTCTATCCCTACTGGATACAATTTTTTGCTAAATTCATATGCTCTTCCCCGTGTAAGTCTTTGTTGCCAACTTTGGATAATTTAAGGAAAATTGGAATAGATTGTGTTGACAATTTTGAAATGCATTGATGTCTATAGGGAGTCCAGCACCTGGATCAAATAAAGCTTGATAATTACAATTAAATTCTAGGCGAAGTTTCCTACATTTCTCCTTTCAAAGTTTCGCTCTTCATTACATATAGGAAAGTAGCAAAGATTTAGGAAAAAAATTTAATTAAGTGAAACTTCGATTTAACCGTGTTCAAATTAACCGGAACCAACCTGTACTAGTTTTTGTAGATGGCTCCAGGCAAATTATATACACAGGATGACCTCCTCCCATCTTCATATTTTCATGCACATATTTACATATTTGCTGTAGGGGGTATTGTGTGGATTGCTGGTATCTATCACTCTGTCCACTTGGATTGGTATTGGTGCTATCCTTGCTGAAATACCAGTTCCCGGGCTTCCACTGAGTACAGAAGGATGTAGTCCACAAAGTGTGAATGAAAACTTAACAACAATAGCAAGTTTCGTGTCAACAACAACGGAACCAATATCCCCAGCAAGGTCGGTCCTTTTCCATTACTTTTTCCTTCGAGCTTCAAGAAATTCTCCAAAAGTTTTTAAAAAAATACTGACATGTACTTTGAACGCTTTTTAAGCACTGACGCCTTGTGGATCTATCAAATTTCTTATTTGTATTACGGAGTGGTTGCTATTGCTGCTTGTATAATAGTGGCTCTTCCGGTCAGCTTCCTTTCAGGTGAGTATGTTATCAGCAACCCGTGTCGCTGATTTTTACACAGAAAACTGGGGTCGGTTTTGTTCTTACCCATCACAGACTTCAATCATATGACACAAACTACATTAAGAGAAACGTGAAATTGATACAAGGAACCAGAATATTCATAAAAAAAATTGAATCGACAGCAAAAATCCCGTCGCAGATGATCTGCACCGTTATCTCTTTCCTTTTACAGGTGGAAATAAAATTAGAAAGCGAAGTTTGTACTACCCGCTTCAAGAGAACTGCTTTTGTTACTGTCCCGCGTCCTGCATGAAACGCTGTCAATGTCAACTACAAGACGACGAGGACAGTGAAACATTTAATAACCAGATAAAAGATATCGGTCCAAGCTACGCGACAAAGGTTTAAAATTGATAAAAGTTAACAACGGATAAAAAATAATGGCATTTAATGTAATTTCAATTTAGGTTTTAATTTCATATTTTTGTTCACATTATTAACTACAAATGAATTGTTTCAGTCGTTAACTCATGAAAATGGAAATGTGAAAGGAAAACAAGAAGGAAGAGAGGAAGATGTAAAGTTATCAGGAGAAACAAATGCTTCATTTGTTTTAAGCTTTGAGAAACAACCAATCAGAACCCAGGGGCATGTGCCTTACGGTGCGACGGAAGAAATAAGTGTTCATCTTTAGTCAAATGTTTCTGGAAATAGACCTAAGTGAGAGCCAGAGATACTGGTTCACTCAATTGTAAACAAAGCACCACGTAACGACTCTCCAGAATTACAAGTCCATCAGACTCAGAACAATTGGAATGTTGAGCGTCACTCCTGCAAGGGCAGTAGTGTATGTTAAGTTCTTCACAACCTGAAATTTAAAGAACAAAACATTTACAGATCTACGTTTTCATAAAAAATATTCTTCAACTTAAAAACTTACATAGCTATCCTCGTGACGAATGCCCAAGGCGGTCGATAGTAATTTTCGAAAATCGTTTCCGTGTTTTGTTTTGTACAGAGCGTGTACATTTGAATAGATTGATGCATTTTAATTCTGTCATTTAATCTATTCCTGATAGCATTCAGAGTAAATTTAGTATTTGTTGTCTGTGAAAACTAACTCCTCGGATATATAAATTGCACGAAAATTTTGTTTGTAAGACTGAAATCATTACGTCATCTTTGGTGGAAAAAACTTTTAACTTGAAGTGTATATATACCTGATGCTGTGTTTCTTCGTCCACGACAGATTGTTGTTTTACAAGAATATAATTGATGCGTTTTCTACCTCGCCCCGAAGCATCATCTTCCTCCTCTGTCACTATTTGACATGATTCAAGGTAATTTGAATGTTCCTGCCTTTCCTCCAAACTTCTGTAATTTATAGGAATTTTTCCGTTACTAAACAAGAGTAGTAATGTAGGCGATCAGGTGGGGAAGAGCAAAATAAACTCCACAAAACGTTACTTTTAGTAAAGATTGAACCAGGGGCCTCTTATGCCTTCCTAACTGGGCTAAATTAAGGTAGTTCTTTGGGACCGTGACATCAAAGTATGTTAGAAAATGTAAACAGTGAAACCTCATTGAACACTAGCTGTATTGTCAGTCTGTAAAAAAACCCCAATTAAACTGTGATCAATAGCATGGTCACTTGGCCAATTGCAATACATTCTCAAAGCCAAGTAGACCATGGAAACTTTTAGGGTGACTTTAATACTTTAAATTTGATAAAACTAAATTATAAATAAATGGAGAATAATCTTATAAAAATATTTTCATCTGAAAAATATTCATTTTCACATTTGAGACAGTTTGTGAAGTTTCAAAAACTTTCACCATCCTGAATTTCAGAAAAATGAAGTTTTTACCATTGATTTCAATGGAAGTTTGGTTCCATTAATTGGCTGGTGAATGCTCCTTAAAATTTCACAGATGTCTCATGACACTGTTTTCTTCAAATGACTTATGTTAAGGTACTTCAATACAACATACACTTTGCAAATTTATCAGCAGTTGTTTGAAGAACATAATATTTTGAGATATCTCTGAAAGTGTCAGCAACTTTCACCAACCAATTATTGAGTAATCACATTACAGAAATGACCAAATTTCCCATTGAAATCAATGGTAATCTACAGTTTTCCCAAATTTGGCATGGTGAAACTTCTTCAGACTTCACAGAATGTTGCAGATGCTAAAAACTTGTAGCTTCAGATAAAAATTATTAAGCTACTTAATATCTTTCTATTTTTACGTTAAGAGTTTGATGAAATTATAAGTTTATTTTGTCTCCCAAAAAGGTTCATGGTCTACTGACCATCAGAATGCATTCTAATTGACCACTGTTAAATATGCAGCAAATGGTCAATGAAGCTTGACTGTTTACATTTTGGCCCTGAACACATGGCTGTGACGTCTACGTTGTAAAGAACTACCTTAATTAGATCTTTGAACGGCAGGTCCCAAAGAACTACATTAACAAGTGTCAACTGAGGGATATTCAGCATTACTTTTGTTGGTGTTCGAATTGTTAAAATCAACAGAGCATGACTATATAAGAATCTTAAAGTCCAAGACTTACAAGCAAATGCTAATTCAGCTCAGGAAAACATCGGAATTTCTAGACCAGAACACAAGAAGTCTATGATTCAATCCTCAATGCACCAATATATTTTTTTTTGCAGAAAAAATTTTGCAATCCTGTATGTACGCCTTTACTGTCAACATTACCAAATTTGTGTAATTGCAGAAACATATTTCTTACTCTGTGTAATTCCAATAATGTGGTCAAGGAAGGAACGATGGGCTTGTGAAGAGAAATTATTCAGTTCGAAAATCTTAAAAATCATAAGTTGATCCTTACAAACCTCTTTAAGCTATCTGGCGTGGCAACCGGATCTTTGTGAATTTTATGTTGGATCATTTGAGTGCCTGCTCATAAAAAACAATACACATTGAACAGAAAATCACATGCAGATTGTTTTGTTTTCATGCATAAATACTGATATGTAAATATTAGTGTTACCAATGCTCCAGTCGCGGTCACAGCCAGGACTGCTTCTACATGGATCAGTATATTTGGAATATAAGTCATGACTCCAATTACTTCTGACACCTAAATTATTTAGAATCCAAGGTGAAAACACTTGGTATTAAAAAGTATAGACCATTCATTGAAAATGTTTTAAATATTTGGCGTCTCGTACGTGGTAATATGTTTGATGTTATTCAATTTAATTTAGCTGAAAAATGAATTAAACTCATTCGCAATACTTGATTGGTTTTTGCCATTGTCATTAAAGATCCTCAAAATGTTGAGAGGAACCACCAACTGATTTGTCGAGGTTGCAAATTGAGAGAAACTTCTTGCCATACTAGTACAACAATGACAAAGACAACAACAGCTATTTGTGTCAGACGATAGAGACTTAATGGAATTGACTCTGGTCGGCTTTATGACCATTGTTTTTAAATAAAATCGAGAAAAGTGACCAACCCGATGATTTATTGTCGAAACCAAGTTGGCCACATAATATGCTGAAAAGAACTGTAACCCCCGGGCGCTTTTCCTTGCAATAATTTTCGATGCATTCTTGAAGTTCTTTCAGTTGTTTGTCTCTTGTTGCAACAGCATCTACACAATTAGATACCTACCAAATGATTGTTGGCAAAATATAGATTTTTTATTTAAATTAACAATACACTTTGTGCAACATTAGACCCTCTGGGTGTTTATACCTTGACCATAGCCTTCTTGTAGGTGTGTATTAATGATGTAACAAATATTCTTGTCTGTGACCGAATCAAGTTGAACCTGGAATGTAAATTGCATCTACTTTGAACTTCCCTCAAAAGACTTCGACGAGGAAGCAATACAAGTGCAAGGAAAAAATGTAAATCTATGTTGCTTAATAGTTCATACCTTCGCAATCAGGGTTCCTTTAGAGATATTCTTGTCCCAACCACGAGATGCAGTAAAAGCCTTAAAACAAGCATCTTCTATGGGCCACCTGCTAGCAACAACCAATCCACTCGGCCACCGAAATCTGTTTGTACTCCAGCTGTTCACTTCGCAATCTGACACAATATAAGGGAATTTTCCTCGGAGGCCTTCGACTAACTTCCTCTGAGCTCGGAATTCAAATACCCCTTGAAAGCAAATAACATCTAAATCTTTGGCGAAGTGGGCCGATATTTTATGCAGTGTATCCATTGACACATTTGTGGTCGGTGTTTCCTGGTCTATTCGGTATTCCAATTCACTATCAGAATCATATTGCACAGCAATATTATCGATTCCTTGCTCCTTACTTGCTCCACCTGGGTCTATTAAAGCATCTAGTATTTTCTCTGTTCTTTCTTGAGTGTTTCCTAGGTTGTAGTATCTAGCAGAATATTCTGGCATTAAGTAACTGTTGACAGAAGTTATCTGAAATATCCTTTCACTGCTCCATTTCAATTTCTTTTCTGGCGCAACTGACTGACTTCTAAGTCTATGACTGGGCTGTCCATTTTGAAGGGCTATCCAAACTATGAAACATATTGCTCCAACTGGAGCGTACAATATTATGCATATGAGGTAAAATGGAAGAGAACAACTGAGTATTAGGTACCTTTCATAGCATGGATCTTCTAGTCGAGCCTTTTCCTCAAACGTTGTTGATCTAAAAGTTGCCAAAAACCTATTACATAGCCATGATAGCGGGTACATGCCACTTTTCATGTATTTGGCAGTTGTGTTTACGAAGTTTGGTCTTATCCTTTGCTCCATGTTAAAAATTCCTGATCCAAGCTTCTGTTGAAAACTTCTATTTTAGAACAAGTAAATTAATTTGCGTTAACTGCTCATGTCGTGATGCTTCCATGTTTACCGCACAGTCCATTTGTGTAAATATAGAACTATATATGGTCTTTAACATTCCAGGTACCACAATGTTGTATTGTGCAAACAGCTGTTGCTGTGGCAATAATATTTCAGCATCATAGCACATATATGTAATGAGTAATTATAAAACATATTCCATTTATTTTACATTTTTGTTCTTCCCAAAGTAGACCAACAACACGATCACAAATTGTTGCACTGTCAATTCATGCTTGGATGACTTGGGACATTATCAAAAACTCCGTGACCTCATCATATATTTGCGTTGGAATGTGGGGATGGTATTGCCTGAAGCTTATTACAGGATGATCATGTTTTACTAATCTATACTACACAGATACAAACATTTGCGTGCTCCACGTACCCTTAATGTTAAAATTGAACACATGATTGAATTGTTGAATACTGGAGTTTCACCTCAATGGGCACGGTAGTAAAAACTCAGCGGTCACAATAGCAATAGACTACCAAATGGAGATCAATGATTTTGGTGTCAACACAACCCTGACTAGAACCAAAAACCTGAGATGACAGTAATAGAAAAGAAGAAAAATTACTTGTTTGAAAGATTAGGCCAATATTTATGTGGGGGCAAAGAAGATAGGAAGTTATATATGATGCCAAAATTCTTCGATAACTTTTTTTCCATTCCATCACAAACGTCACCACCTGGGATTCCAGTTCCTTTGCCGAAGCCTTCGTAATTACAGTGGCGGATTCAAGAGGCGCACACCCTGCGCATCCACCTCCCCGACCAAAAATTTCTCGATTTTTCTTTAATCTTGCAAAATCGTATGTTGGCATCCCCTCAAAGGCTACCAAAGGTCTGCTCCATCCATCCAAACTGGAATTTTGGGGGTTTTTTTCCCGAGTTTTCTGATATTCTTTTCAATCTGACCTTGCATGGGTTAAATCTCATCTTGCGTAAACCAACCACCCAATCAAAAGAACATTTCTAGCATAGTTGCACAATTTTAGTAATGTTTTGGGTAACTCATTTGTATAAATCCTTTGCAGTGTATATTATTGGTTTTTTTTAAATTTAAATAATACAGTTGTGGTCCTATCCAAACACACATTTCTTTTTGTTCTTTTATATGCTAATAATATTTTTTTGGTATTGAAAATATAGTATATCTTCTTATAAAAATTACAATCCTTATACTACACATTCATAGATATCTAAAATAATTAATAATATAATTTTACACAAAACAACAACAAGTTATTTTTGAATTAAGGTTTATTTTCTTGACCATTAACAAGGAAACTTTGAAAAGTCTTTAAGCTGAATTGTAAATTGACAGGTATTGCTGTACCTCATTAAATGTTGACCAGCTGCATGTAGCCATGGTCATGCTTGTTTTACCCCTGCCAGGGTAAGCCTAGATGAAATTGCCAGCATAAGGTGTCAGCGGACACCTGCATCTTCCTTCATTTTTGCTAAAAACTGCCACTGTTGAAGTCACATGTTGCGCTATGTAGGACACCCAAGAAAATGGAATTGAGAAAAAACCTTTTATTGAATTTAGGAAAGAAATTGTTTTTACATGCAAGGTTTGCAAAATTTGCTTATGGTGAGAAGTACAACATTATTGAACATGGACGGATAGTTTTTGATTACTTGTTTCATCCTTTTAATGGATATGCAATGCAATAAAATATATACTGGAATGTTAAACATATTTGCAACAAACAGGAAAATACAGAAAATGCGGAATACATGTATGGCTGTATAGCACTTGTTAAACATGGTGAACAAACGGTTGAAACAAAGAGCTATATGAGTCATTAGGTCAACAGGTTATGTAAGCTTTAAATTGCATGTGCACAGAAAACATTGAGCATGGTAATAATTTTTACAATACAAACAGTTCGCTCTTGAAATGGTTGAAACGAAGAACTATATGGGTCATTAGGTCAACAGGTTACGTTAGCTTTAAGTTGCATGCACACAAAAAACATTAAATGGAACATGGTAATAATTTTTACAATACAAACAGTTCTCTGGGCAGATACGGAGTTGAATTGATCTATTGGCCAAAACAATTCTTTGGCACTTAATTGAGAGTGTTTCTTGTTTTTTATCGGTACCTGTCATAAGTGCTGGGCCTTTTTGGTTTTCCTAAGCACTGTAAAACTGGAGGTTTTGGAAGCCTCCTGTGGATTTCTTCCTTTTTTCCATTGAACTTGGGATTGAGATTGATTTCTTGGCATTCAAACTTGCATATGCAAGAATCAACTTCCCTTTAGTAATGTCTTTTCCCATCATTACTGAGTGAACCACCAGGTTGAAAGTTGGCCTGGTCTACTTCTATGCTTAAAATAAAATTCTTAATGTTTCCTTTCCAATGATGCAGCGTGTTTTCTAGATTGTTGTTGAACTTGGGCCTCATGGCAAATTGCTTGTCAAACTCAATTTCCTCACATTTAGGCCTTTTCAGCTGTTAATAAAATCTGGACCATTAGGCAGCAAAGCACCAGGTTTTCTGTCAAATAGTTCAGTCTTTCATCTTCCAATTGCATTTTCCACTTTAATCACTAAGCAGAGCAACAGTTTACTGTATATGGAAGGCGCCCCTTCTTGAAAATCATCAACATGGTCAACAAAGTCTCAATCCAGCACAAATATGATGTACCGTGGCAGCTTGGTCCTAGCATTCAGTGCCTCAATCAGAGGGTTATAGAAGCGATTTAGACCAGACAGCATAGTTCTTCATCTGAGTGAAGGTAGGAAATGTCTCATGAAAGAATTCACCTCCCACAAACCACACATCCTGGACTGCAGTCACTGAATCTGTTAAAAATAAAATCGGTAGATAATGTGAATGTTTCTGTAAATTATTTGAATATCTACTTCACGAATGAACACAGAGTTTCTGTTTTTCCTTTTATGCATGCTGACTACTGCTGTGTTGAATATAAGATTCTTAAACATGATGATCCCAGATGGGATGTCATAAGCCACCCCTAAAGGGTAAATCAGTGGGGATTAATTATCTTAAGTAAGTGTAAACAGCACTGGAGCACCATCTGCCAATTTTTTGAATTGTAGAAACTTCAAAACCCATCTTCAATAGGTCACAACAACGGCCAATCCTGAAAGAATGTGTGTTGTATAGCAGCAGGTTAAATCCTGCTGCCCCTAGTATTTTCCTTAGGGTAGCTCTAACATGAGCAGGATATACAGCTGAGCCATCTGAAAATATGAAGAATTGTTCCCTCCTTCCCTTCCTCATTTTCCTGACCTTCAAATATTTTCTAAGGAGTGTAAAAGCACAGATGTTCCCCTGACTGGCCATGTTTTGTGATATGTGCATGCCACATCTTCTGTGCAAGCTGCCCTGTTCAATTGCTCTGCTAGAGATTTTGACTAGTTGGGATTTTTTATCTTTCCCATGAGTTTTTGAACTCTCCAATATAAATAAGATTTTATTCTTGTTGTCACCAATGTGAACATTCTTAGCTTTGATTACATGGGATCCATAGGTTAGTTCCCCTATTCTGAGGAGTCCAAAGTATGCTGCTATAAAATTGCCCTGTACAATCTAGACAAATAGTATTGTCCTCTTTGTAAGAAATAATTCTTGGTAGTCTTAAGTAAGATTTTTAATACCCCCTTCTGAATAGGTAATAGGTAGTTCTCACTTTATCATTTTTTAATTTACATGCCCTAGTGAGTGAGGCAAGTAAAATTTTGTTGTTGTTGAGTTCTACACCATCATCTGCCAATACAGAGTTAATTGCAGATATGTATGACTTGATAGTAGAAGATTTCTTGTTGTCATTGATCAAATATCCAACAAATAACACTAGCCTCTCTTCCCAAGTTTTTGGTTTTTTGTCCAATTTGATATAAAATTGATTGACTTTTTTCCAAATGTTGTATTATGTTTTTTGTGTTGAATTTCTGTTATGTTCTAATCTCAACCTATCCACTATAATTTCTATAGCCTTGGTAGAAATTAATGATGATGTAGAGTTGCTTGTCTGTATGTCTGTTGAGGGACCAATTAAGTTCATCTTCTGCAAAATCATAGGATAAATGAAATATTAGTCTTGTCTTACACCCAACTTTGGGAACTAAGCCTATAGGTGATTGCATGTAATTGTTAAAAGGTAGTGATTCATATGGTCCAGCATATCTGCCTTCTCTAACTTCTTTCATAATTTTCTCCCACATATCATACTTATCACCTACAGTGAAAGGGATGTTCTTTGCTTCATTTTTTCTAATTTTGGGCCCTTGGTATCCAATAGAAAAACCTTTGGTAAAGCCCTCTTCAATAAATCTTGTCTCCTCCTTGGAGTAGTTTGAAGCCCTTAACAAATCGGTTAGCTTAGTCACCTGAATTGGAGTTTTGATTGTAACCAAGTCCAAGTTGGATGCTGAGGAAATTAAATATTAAAGTAGTAATAAAATTAGATGCATATACAAAGGCCACTAAGCTTCCCTCCCCCCAGGGATATGTGCCACCTCAATCCATTCTATTACTTTGATTTGGATTTCTTTTCAGTACTGTCTCCTTTGTAGTCAGGTTTGTAGTAATGATACCTATCAGATCTACCCCTTTTGTAATCATTGTGTCTGTTACTCCCTCTCCTGTCCTAATCATCCACCCTTTTTCTACAAATATGAGCTCCATGGCCATACTTATTGCAAATATTACAGTGATGCTCAAATTTGCAGTTGAGCCCATAATTACATTTTCCCCTTTGGAATCTCCTACATGGCTCTTTTTTGGAACTTCTCGCACTATTCATGCCCCTGTTACTGAAATCATTGCCAGTAACTCTATCCTTTAATCTCATGTTCCATGCCAATTAGAGAAACTGTCCACATGCGCAGTGGATTCCTACTAATGTGGATCCGAAAATCTTTGTCATATAAATAAACATTATGCCAGGCATAAGTCTGTGAGGCAGTGTAAATAATATGCTCATATTGTATTAATTCTGAAGCCTTTTGAGGGAACTTTGCAGCCAAAATATCAGAGTAAATCCTGAATGCAATGTGCCATTTACTGTATAAGCCAATACCCCCATTGTTTGGATTTTCTACTTGAGCAGCTGGGACTAACCAAGACTGCCTGTTCTTGTGGATCCAAGTTAACCTGTTATCTTCTTCATCAATAATTTTGTCTCTTGGGAGGAGCCTGGCAAGGTCAACATATGCAAAACTCTGGATTTTGCTGTGCATCACATCATCTACATGTGCCCCCATTAAATTGAAATTTTCATCTACCATTGCTGAATGAATATATTCATTTATCCCTTTGATTCCTTGCTGATTCTTACCTGAAATATCAAACATCCTTGCTTTGGCCTCTTCAGCCTCCCAGATAAGCTGCTCTGCTTGCTCTTCCTCACTTTTGTGCTGATCCTCCTCTGCATCACTCTGGCTGTGTCTGTGATGAGGTGAATATCTACTCTGTCTATCACCTTCCCTGTCCTGGCATCTCAATTGGCGACTGGGTGATCTGGGTGATCTCTGTGATCTGGATCGCGACCTGCTATGATGGCGCTGTAGATGGTGACATCTATCCCTGCTATGCCTCAATCGTGACCTTGACCTTCCTCGATCTGAAATATATTCAATGTTGTTAATATTGCTCTGACCATCTGTACTTCCACTCGTATCAATGATATCACCTTCCAACAAATCATCTATTATTTCATCCGTCCCTTCATACTTGACAGCTTCTCGATAAATTGTGGTCTCTGATGGGGAATTAATCACAATGTTTTGCTTGTCATTAGAAGGTTTCTCTCCTGAAGAGTTTTGCTGATTCTTTTTCTTCTTAGAGTCCTTCCTCAACCTCTTTGGTGAGTGAAACTCAATTTCTCCCTCTGATGAATCATACTGTTCAGAATCCAAGATGTCATCCAGTTCTCCATCGCTCGTGTCTGAATCAATCAGTTCTTTGTAGATCATGAATTTCTGTAACTTTTGCATTCACAAAATAACATGCTGTTTCTTGGATTGTTTCTTAGTCAACTTCTTTTTTCCTTTCTTCTCCTTATGGGTTACCTTAGGGGGTTCACTTTCTGAACCTGATTCTAACACACTTTCCATTTCAGCTGATCTGTAATCACTATGTGAATTATTGTCTCTAACATCTCCTTCACTATCAGAAGAAGGCTGGTCCTCTGAACTGGTTGGATCATGTTTCTCCCAGCCATTCTCAACATCTGAAGATTCAGTAATTTGGCCAGACACTTCCATATCCACAGAATTATTTTCTTCTTCAAATGCAATACTAGTAGTTTGCCCATCTTTGTTCACTCCTACAGTGACATTTGAAGGCAAGTCTAGATCACCTTTCTTCCTTGTCATCACAGGCTGTTCAGTCTGTAAATTTTCATCACTAATTTTTTCTTCTGTAATTACCTCACTCTGAGGTAAATTCATTCTTAATTTATTTCTCCTTAATTTTGGTGTAGTTTCCACACTTTCTGTCACCTTTCTCAGTCATTTATTTCCTGACCTTGTTGTCACTGGTGAGTCACCATTGACTCCCATGGCCATTTTTGTCTTCCAATTTTCAGCAGAAGTTTTTGCCAATTTTCCAGACTTAGCTGGATGCCCTGTCTTCACATTAACCATCGCTTAGGATGCTCCAAACGTTGATGGAAGTGATAAAACATCAATTGACTACAGTTCAGTCAATTAATCCACAATTAAACAAATTTAAAATTGACCAAAAAAACCTTGTTGATCATCAAGGAAAATAAACAATTTAACATGGAACGCAGTCCAAATTGACGTCACTCAGTGGCTGAACTAGTTGAGCTTTTTGAAGCAACTGGTCTGACTTGTTGTCATAATTTTGAGTAAAACCCATTTAATTCTAATTAAATGATCCTTAAAATGTCCTTCATAACCTTTCTTTGTTAAGTCTAATGTAAATTCTTTTTTTATTGATACACACATAATATATGAGTAAAGTGACAAAAGGTAAGTGTGATACAATAAGTTAGAACACAATAACTGTAATAGTAAGAGTTTTCTCACCAACCTTATACTAGATCTAGATTTGCAGCTTAGATTTAGGTCTAAACAGAGCTGAGGGATTAGCACTAGATCTGCAGCTTAGATCTAGATCTAAGAATAGCCAATTAATTAGATCTAAATCTGCAGGTTAGATCTAGAACTAAATGTAGCTAAGGGATTAGATCTAGATCTGGGCCTAGATCTAGACCTAAATGCAGCTGAGGGATTAGATCTAAATCTGTGGCTTAGATCTAGATCTAAATTGAGCTGAGGGATCAGATCTAGATCTCTAGCTTAGATCTAAGCCACAGATCTAGATCTAATCCTCTGCCACATTAAGATCTAGATCCAAGCCATGGATCTAGATCTAATCCTTTGGCCACATCTAGATCTGAGTCATAGATCTAGATCTAATCCTTCAGCTATATTTAGATCTGGATCTAAGTCACAGATCTAGATCTCATTCCTTACTCACATTTGGATCAAGATCTAATCCCTCAGCTCTGTTTAGATGAATCCCTCAGCCACATTTAGATCTAGCTCCAAACTGTGGATCTAGATCTAATTCCTTAGCTACATTTAGATCTAGAAATCCAAGCCATGGGTGTAGATCTAATACCCTGGCCACATTTAGATCTAGATCTAAGTCATAGATCTAGATCTAATCCCACAGCTACATTTAGATCTAGAAATCTAAGCCACTGATCTAGATCTAATCCATTGGCTACATTTGGATCTAGATCTAATCCCTCAACCATGTTTAAATCTAGATCTAAGCTGCAGATCTAGATCTAATACAAGTTTGGTGAAATTCTTGCTATTACTGTTATTATGTTCTTACTTATTGTATCATACTTAGCCTTTAGTCACTTTACTCATACATATGTGCACAGCATATATTATATGTTCAATGTGGGGAAAGTCTAAGCAGATGGGAGCATATACTTTGTGTGCTATGAGTCAGTAAAAGCAAATGAAGGGTTAATATATTCTAAATGTAAATTTATTTTTGGTTTGGAATTCTGTATATTAAAAGTAACATAAAATTTTATATTTTATGATTTATACTTGTATTTTTAGCAGAGCTGTTGTATAACAGCTAGGCTATTTAAATGGAAATATTTTTTCATGAAATCTCCAAGATTCTCACACAAGATTTGGGAATTTAAGTGAGTCTGATTGGTCAAAACAGTGACCACATGACCAACGAGTGAGATTTGGTGAGAGTTGGAGCTTAACAAGAGTTTGGAATGTGATGTTTCATTAAACAGAGTTTTTTTACCCTGATAACTCTGATTAACTGCTTAAACAGAGTTTTTTCCAACTCTGTTTAAGCACCAAAACTCTGTTTAAGCAGTTAATCAGAGTTATCAGGGTAAAAAAGTCTGATTAACAAAGTCTCGTCAGATTTCGGTAGAACAAGATATGTGGAAGATTACGAAAATCATACTGCACATGCTCAGAAGAGCATCTGCTCATAGCAGACAAGCTTGTGAGCATGCACACTATGAAGAAATCCCCGATGATGTCATTATCTATTTTTAGTAGCCGGGATTTGCCAAAAAACGTATGGAAATGCCCTGTCTCACTTCGGGACTTTAACCTCAAATATCTCAGCGCTCCTTGCATTTTTTAAGATGCCATTTGGGCTTTGAGTAGACACTGATGGCCCCTACCCCCAGTAAAAATTTCAGCCCCAACTCCCCCTAGAAGGGAAGATATCAGCCAAAAACCTCTGGGGTGGAACCAATGTTGGAACCAATGAGTTGGAACCAATTCAAATCCATCAAAAATTACTTTAATTTAAGCCATCATTGCTGTATCTCTGTTCTAATATGTAGAACTAAGTGAAATCTATGCCCAGTTAAAATT
>JBCAUG010290863.1:0-17753 GCA_038406175.1 Haplosyllis leylae | reverse complement strand
TTTTTGCAAGTCAGAGGAGTACCCTCATATTTTTTTGCAAGTCAGAGGAGTACCCTCATATTTTTTTGCAAGTCAGACGAGTATCCTCATATTTTTTTGCAAGTCAGAGGAGTACCCTCATATTTTTTTGCAAGTCAAGGGAGTACCCTCATTTTTTTTTTGCAAATTCTGGGGGTAGCCTTATCTTTTTTTGCAATTCACGAAGGAGGGCCCGATCCGGGCTTGGTCGTATCCTGTACGGACTCGTTTGAGAATGCTATGGATGGTCCACAGCTGAAAGCAGATGGACTGTTCTCGCGTCATACAAAGAGAAATGTCGCGGCAAGTCATATTCGGTAAGAATTACACCAGTCTTTGTTCTTTGTATTGAGTAAAAATTACAGTGTATAAGGTATGATTTATAAAAAAAACCATTTGTCTGGAGACAACATTCTGTAAATCGTCTTATCGAACAACAATTCAAATCTACCAATGTTTGCTGGACCTACAAAATGTGTGATTCTTTCAAGAAAAATGATCAGATTCTTGCTTCTGGTCTGGTGTGCAAGAGTTTGACACGGGTGATTCCAGAATTCAATACACACTGGCACCAAACTTGTCGGAGAAAACACGTACCCTATATTCCCAAAACAATATGATCATCAAAGAAATTTTGGTGCGTAGTTGGGAGTGCCAATTTTTCTATGTGAATCTGACGCTGACATGATCAATTTCAGAGAGAGACAGCTGCTCATTGACCAGAAGCAGAAGATAGAGGCAGAGAGACGCACCCTGCAGGGAGATTACAGGTTCCAGATTCAGAGAATTAAGAAGAAGGCAGAAGTTCTGAAGAAAGTGCAACTGGACAACAAGGTGAAAAAAACACATATTTTCGTCACAGAAAGAACGACAAAATTCAAAAAGCAATCTTGTATTTTGGTGACCAACGTTGCAGCTCCTTATCAAAGACCAACATTCCATCGGTTGCACAAAATTTTAAATTCCGAGCAAAGGGTGGGACCGCCGACTATTAGTGCATATGAAACAATCAACCTTTTCTCAAATAACACGTTTGTTTGTATTTGAATAGATTAATAATCTAAATATTTCACTATTTTTCACAGATAAAGGCTTCAAAGCGAGGCTCAAAAATCCTGCCGGCGATATGCGAACCAGAAAACAAAAATGAGTATGCTGATGACCAAGGTAGCAACGACTCCAGATGGAGCCACCCGTTTTCAGAAGGTGCGAGAACTCGAAAACAAAGTCCAAGAGAAAAGAGAGGTTGGAAAGATAAGGACTGTGGTGTTTGATGGAGATCACAAGAGAAAGGTGTCGTCCAATAATATGGTTACAAAATACCTAAATCTGTCAAGGGATGACTCCAAATTGTCAGATTCAGCATGCAAAATGGAACAGGTGTCAGGTCAAAATCTAGATAAAAGTAAAGCTTTGAAAAGAGAAAATTGTTCGACCCATTTTGAAGAAATGGAAAAGAAAAAGGAACTGAACAATACAGTTGCAACCTCAAAAGGTGCGAGAAATAAGCACGTTACCTTTGAGGAAATGGAAAGTGAAAAGCTACAGAAAATAGAAAAAAAGAGAAGCCTGTTGATATCTCTGATGTTGCCATTGCCCGAGGTAAAGCGACAACTGTTTCCACGAAACAAAGACAACGACAACGTAATATGTCGTTTGTTGCGACGACTGAATTCATGGCCAATCTTAGAAGTCTCTCTCACCTCACAGAGCAGAAAATATTGGACATCATCAGCCAGAGGACTGAAAAAAAAGAGGCCCAAAGCTCTGAGAATCTGTCGACAAGACCAAGTACCCAGGTTCCAAACAGGGCATCTCCCTGGAAACTGAGTACTGGTCTCGGGGCAATATACAAACCATCCAAGGTAGATTTGTTCGAGAGAAAAACATTGTTTGCTCTGAAAAGAGAAAAATCCTCGCTGAACAAAATATTGAAGATCCATTACTGAAGCAAATTTGTCAGACTCCAGTTTGCCTTCCTCCTGTAAGTGATGGTTGTGTGTTCCAGCCTCTGGAGAGGAACTGGACTGTTCAAAACGTGGTGTTCCCTGAACACAGCAAGGAACCTCTGACACAAGATGAGTGGAACCAGCTCAGATACTGCTTATATCTGAGAGACAGGCCTACCAAGAAAGACAACCTATCACTGTGAAAAGTAACTATCTTTCATTGCCTTGCAATGAACACCAATATCTTGCTTTCTTTCATTAGGCTCCTCAGGAGCCAACTGTGAAGCAAAGCACACTGGCTGCGCACCACAAGTGAGTGCCAAATTTAAGCCCCCACCATTCCCCCAAATGACAAGTTGTCCCCTTCAGCTTGGACAAGTTTGCAGTTTCATGGTTTACCCCTTCCTCTCCAAATTGAAAAGTTGCCATTTAAGCACAGTTTACCGGCGATTCACAGCCATGCCCGGAGGAGACCTGCTCGTAAATCACTTGCCGTTAGTTTTCTCTGTGAACTTTTGGTAACCACAGTAGTCACACGCACGTGGGCCTGTTTTAGCCGAGGTTAAGATTGAGATTTCTAGCAGAGGTTCATTTTGAAACTTAATCGTCTATGTTTTATGGGTTGGATGAATATTTACATCAGGGAAACATTCCCCATGAAACCACCTTACATGTTTTGTTGGTAAGCTGACACATACTGTACAGTAAAATCCGGGGTGTTTTCAGTCCTATTTGTATGATTTTATTACTAAATTAATTGTTTCTTGTCTAATTCTTGTAGAATAAGATATATTTTCCTCTATTCTTTTTATTTGGATTTACATTTTTTTACAGCTTCTTTGATGTCACTTCCCTTCTGTCATTGTGTTCTTTGTATGTGGAAGAAGTTTTTTGTATCATTACAAAAATCCTAATTTTCTGGTATTAACAACATTTCACCTCACTCAAAATATGGAAAATAAAATTTAAATAAAAAGAATAGAAGAAAATATGTCTTATTGTACAAGAATTAGACAAGAAGCAATTAAGTAAGTAACAAAATCGCACAAAAAAAGGACCAAAAATACCCCCAATTTAACTGTCAGGTGCATTTCTGCTTACCAACAAAACATATAAGGTGGTTCTGCCAGGGATGTTCCCTGGACTGAGTTGCCTGGTTTAGAAACATGTAATTTACCTACATTACCAGACTAATGAAACATATTCAATCTAACCATTGTGTATGTTTCATATTTCAACCTCTGCTAAAAATCTCAACCTCTACCTCGGGCAAATGGAGCCATCACGCGCACTGGATTGAGACCACAGCTCATACTTGTCTGGAAAGTAGTAAACAGAACCGCTGGTGAAAACATCTTTTGTCCAAGATGTTCCTGTTTTTGTTCAACTTGAAAGTTGAGAATTGGAAAATCAATAAATATTTCACGTAGGGGATGATGTCAGAGCTAACTGAGTTGCAGAGGTCCAAATATTTTGCATTATCAGGCTGAGCTTCATGCAGATCTATCCTGAACTGGCTTTCTCAAAGTTCATAAAATTGAGAATTAACCCCTTCCCCCGCTCCCTCCCTTTCAAATGGATCTATCCTTCCCAAATAAAGTTTAATTCTGGGGTTTGATGTATTTTTCTCTCTAGATCTATTCCTTACCAAAGTTCTGGATATAAAGCAGGATCCATACATTTTTATCAGTTCTCCAATTCGACTTTTTCTTTTCATACAAGTTCTTTCGGGACCAATGGCAAGCTCAGAACGACACATGTCTATGTGGCTGGCTGATGCCAGATCTAGAAGTAGATCTTGATGTATTTGAGCATAGTCCGTATGTAGGTGCGTGTGTTTTTTTCTCAAAACCGACCATAAACCCAGTCTCTGTGACAAAATGTCTTGGCTTCAGAATGTCACTGCTTCATCTTTTTCCGCATTTTTACTCAGAAGTTTACCCTAAAAATTGAAGGATAAATCATTTTAAAGGACACTCTGAGGGATTTTCGCGCCAGTATACCTGATTTGCTGACGTAAAACGTCATTTGCGGCTTGAAATGACGTCATTTTTTCCGTTAAATTATGACGTTGGATTGTCATCCTATTTGATTGGATGCGCAAAATAAACAAAAATTAAAGTAGTCCAATCACGAGGCGGGGATTTTGAGTAGCACGTGCAGCCTCGATCTAGGTTAGTATGACGTAATATTTAGCCAATCAGGAAGCTAGAAACCGAATCTTTCACGTGCAGGCAATTATGACGTTATTGCAGGTCAGAAATGATATAAAAGAGCGGATTCAACGGTCAAATTTCAAATACGTTTGGATCTTCAGTGAGAGCGGACCCTGTGTATTTACTCATTTGCAATTATGGCGAGAACCAGAGCAGTGGTAAGCTATTGCTTCTTTTTTAATATTATAAAGGCATTAATTTCTAAGTAGATCTAGGTGATCTGGGGGTTTTTTTTTAGAGGAAAGATCATTTCATAATTGGACGCTGATGAGAATTTTTTTAAAAAAAATTCATTATGAAAAGAAATATCGAAAGAAAGATATTTGGTTATAAATAGGGTTTGGACTCAGAAAGGTGCTCTTGAAAGGAAGAATCCGCAACTTTCTTTTTTAATTGTTGTTATTTTGCAGTACCAGTTTCCAGACGCCATAGATTTGAAACAATTTGAAAAGAAAGCATACTTTCATTTTTACTTTTTCAGGCGAAACGATCCCGCAGTCGCAGCCGTAGCCGCAGTGCTTCCCGTAAGGGGAAGAAACGGGCAGCGAGCCGCAAGGCGAGGAGGAGGAGTGCATCCCGCGCGAAATCCGCCAAACGTGCAAAGAGATCCAGGTCCAGGAAGGGCAAGAAATCCAGGAGCAGGTCCAGGTTAGTGCGATTTAATCTCTAAAATGGATCATTTCATAAATTTGCGCAAACAAAATTTAAATTGCGAAAGAAAATGCAACCGAGACACAATGATAGTTTTTCATATTTCGCGAATGAAACTCAATTCTATCGTTTTGACGAAAACTTTCACATTCTTTTCTTTTCCATTTTAAATTTGAAAATTGCTCTAGCCATGTTCATTAACTGAAATAAATGCGGAAGATTAAAAAGCAATTATAACGTAACACATGGGTACCAATCAATTTTTTATTGGTGATAGACTTTTCATAAATGACATTTCTTCTTGGAGTGAAAAGTTGTTACCAGTGATTGGTCTCAAACAGTCGCAAAGATTGATATTGGGGATATACACACAAGAACACTTTTGGATCTAAATTTTTCGAAGCAAACTGAGCGGAAACTGATCTGTGATTTTAGGGAAACTGGGTCCGGGGATACTTCGGGGGATGCTTTATACTTCAATTTTCTAATGGAATTAAATGAAGCACGTTTAGAAGAAATTAGAAAAGAAATTAATGCGTGAGTCGTTCATGAAATATACACACCGTTATTGTCAGATGGTTTGAATTCAAACAACTCTCCTTAGTTCAAGTGTCTTGTGGTTTATAGGAAATCTAGGAGCAGGTCCAGGAAGGGAAAGAAGTCCAGGAGTCGCTCAAGGAAAGGAAAGAAGAGCAGGTCCCGAAGAAGGAGGTCCAGGAAATCTAGAAGCCGTTCCAGGAAGGGAAAGAAGTCCAGGAGCAGGTCTCGCAGGAGGAGATCCAGGTCCAAGAAGAACAAGAACAACAACGCTAAATCAAAGTCCAGGAGCAGGAGCAGGTCCAGGAGCAAGGGAAAGAAGTCCAGGAGCCGCTCCAGGAAGTCCAGGAGCAGGTCCAGGAAAGGAAAGAAGTCCAGGAGCAGGTCTCGCAGGAGGAGATCCAGGAAGGGAAAGAAATCCAGGAGCCGCTCAAGAAAGGGAAAGAAGAGCAGGTCCCGAAGAAGGAGATCCAGAAAGGGCAAGAAATCCAGGAGCAGGTCCAGGAAATCCAGGAGCCGTTCCAGAAGGGGAAAGAAATCCAGGAGCCGCTCAAGAAAAGGAAGAAAGGTACTAAATTGAAGTAGTCTATTTTGAAATAAAAATTGTAGTAAAATGTTAAGGCTCTTGAGACTTACTGCGAATGAAAATTTCGAAAACATCTATCTGTTAATGTTTACACTAAAGTCTCGTTTGTAAGACCTTGTTTTACCTTGTCTGCTTTCAGGCTCGCCGCTCTCGCAGAAGCCGATCCCGCAGTACCAGGCGCCGCGCCGGAAAGAAGGCTCGCAAGGCTACCCGCCGTAGGTCCAAGAGCGTCAAGAGACGCCGTGCATCCTCCCGTCTGCGTGCGCTCTGGGTTCTCATTGTAACTGAACTTCTTAACTGAAGAGAAGGAAGTTTGCTCGTTTTATTGTATTTTCGAGAGAGACATATCAAAAGTCTTGTCGTCATTGCCGTGAATGGTTTTGATGTAAAGAAATCTGCTTAACTTTAAAAAACATGACAATATACTTTAGCTTGAATGAATATTCAAATAATTTTAATCTCGTTTGTTCTTTGTATGAAAGTAAATCTTATGTACGAGTTTCTAATACTTATGAATTACATACCCAACAAGTGATTAACAGCTGTGTTCAGCCAACCAAGCAGTATTACACCGCACAACATATGTTTACATTCTTATTAGGTGTTTTCGATTGACCTCTGTTTGTGTTTAAGTAGTGAGCTTCAGTTTGAAAAGGTTAATCTAGCTTACAGGTAAACAAGCTGTATCCCAAACGTTTGGATCTAGCTCATTGGGACCAAGTTAGATTCAGGACTTTTGTGTACAAAAATAATCTGGTCTAATGTTATTATTTACAAAATTCAAATATCTAGCTTGTTCCCAGACTAACTAGATCCAAACTGTCGGCATCTTGCTCATTTCCCTGGGAGCTAGATTAACTGCCTCAAACTGAAGCACACCGCTCAAACACAAACAGAGGCTTAATGGGAGGCACCTTGTTTGTACTTATCCTGAAAAGTTTCTCAGACATCACAATTAATTCCAATTTTTCTTGTCATATCTGATGAAAGGGGTTACTTTGATTGTCCCTCTTTATCTCAAGATTTTGAATGGAAACCCCACAGGAAATGGTTTAGTGTATCAAATATAGGCCAAAATGTGACTGAAAAAGTATTTCTCACACGGTCAGGAGACATCATGTAATTATAATGTATTTCAGTCATTTTGGGATGTCATGAATGACACGGAAATATGGAAGAGAAGGTAAAGAAAATAGGGGAATGCATAGCTTTTTTATTTTCAAATGTAATCTACATGCAGGTCATTAGTTACTCCCTTCACTGCGCGAAGTCGACATTTGTTTTACCAAGTAAACTCCAAGTTAACTCTTGCCCCCCCCGCCCCCTCTTTCCGTCCTGGATCCGCTTTTGGTAATTTTGCAGCGCCCTCTACTGACACTAAGAGTAAAAATATTGTAACGCTAGAGGGCGCAATTGATCTGACGTAAAAGAGGGATTTTCCCAAGTATTTTCATGAATGACTCATCATCCTTAGCCATTTGTGATTAAGAGTAGAATTACACCTCATGTACTGTCAGCTAGGTTGTGCGTGTTTTCTGCAATTTAGTGGGATCTAGAAGGACGCATTTTGACTACCAGAAAACGTAAGGAATCGGAGAAATTGTGGTACAAATTCAGCTATCACTTCCAAAATGGCGGCTGAGGGAATTACCTCAGAAGACATTCAAGGTAAAAATATGGCTCTTGAAGTGAATTTTATCAAGAACATGAACAAGACTACACTACATGTAGCTGATGACTAATGACTGAACATGCAGATGAATCATTACCTTGTGTTTTCTTGTGGAAATTAGTAGATCTACTTGCGTGAGTTTAGATTCATGGACAAGTCTTGCCTAAATTCTGCAGCAGTGCTGCCGGTAAATATTTCTAGATCTAGATGTAAGAGTGTTTCAGTGCTTTCTTTCGCTATCAATTAATCACAACACGCTCGAAATTGTAAGGAGTTGCAGTTGTTCGTTGTAAGTGCATTTTCGTACCCTTTGACATTTGGTCATGGCCGTATGTGGAATCTAGGTTATGTATCAAGAAATTTAGCTTGGACCAGTGGTCCAATTGAGATATTTGAGAACTGTTTCACATGCAGGCATCGACCAAGGCCGACTGTAATTGTTTTGATGAGTCACACTTCAGAAACATCCGCCCGTTTGTCGTACATGATACCCAAATCCGTCGAGTGGCCTTGGAGGGAATTCACCGTGTACTCAGAAATGACATCGTAGGATTTTGTTAACTCTCTCGTGTGATCAAATGTATAGTTTATTATTGTAAAAGGTTGAAGCCGAATGTTATCAAATAGAACATAATTTTCCATTCAGCCGCCAAGAGGAACAAGCTGAAGCTTAATTTTCCTATGTCACCCAAGACCCCAAAGTTAACCCCGTTGAAAGATGAAATAAAAATGCAAACCGACGAGGACTCAACCACCGAGCCACCTAGATCAACACTTGAAAGTATGGGTCACCCAACACAAATGTAAGTCAATTCATGTTGTACGTAGAAAATTCGGAGTTATGTATTGGTATTGATAATAAATTAAGGAAATAACTTCCAAAAGCATAATTCACAATAACATTGAGTAGGCTGTTGTGCAGTTCTAATCGCATGTTGAGTACAAATTAACTCCAAGTAAATGCATGGGTCTTTGTGTGCTATTTGGCGGACTGGGTTGCTTTCTGCTTTATTTTCGACATCTTTTGCTAACACTTTTAAAGCTTACCTAATCTGGCTTCAAATACTGCCGCTAATAAGTCTTCATAAGACATGTCTTCCGTAAAGTAATTATCTAAAATCCTTGGACGATCTTCTGGTAAGATTTGTCAGATTGTGCATTTTCAAATTAGATATGATTGCCTTTTAATAATTCCGATAAATCCTGACATCACATTGACATCGTGTCATTTTATATCTAAAAATGAATGCTCATAGTGGAGCGTGCAACTTTTCGTTATTGCCTAATTCAACAACTTAGCAAACCCTTTTGACTACTTTTGACAGTTGTTTTTACGGAAGACGAGAATTCTGAAAATATTTTTTCAAAAGTTTACACCAAGTAGTATTTCGAGCCAGGTTTGTTTGTCATTTGCTGTTATTCGTTATGTTGAACTCTTACATAGACCAATCCCACCTAGACGACTAAATGCGCAGGGTGGTGTGCTAGCTCATCATGGCTTCCACCACAGTAGGGTCTCTCAAGGCTCCCACAACCAACTGCAATACCACCATACTCGGGGCTCCCATCTTGCTAGGATGGGCTACCCTACACAAACGTAAGTACAATTTCTCATCGTTCTAGCTTGCTTTTGTGTAAACATGTACATGTGCGTCTTGCATTTACCGCCTAAAAAATAGATACTAGGGTCAACTGTCGCCGTGAATTTGTACCATGCCTATCGGTATAAGTTGAAACATTGAATTAAGCTGTAATATCCACAAATAAACTTGTAATATTTGGTATCCAGATCCTTCCATGAATGAAATATCTGATCTTTACAAACTATTAACGAGAATAAAATTAATTTCCGTCTAATTCTTGGCATAATTACTCTCTTGTCTATCCGTTCTTTTGGTAATTTAGTGTTGTAAGAGGAAAAGAATGTGACACCGAAGCACATGTACTCTCAAACACACAATGGCTTATATTCTAATCACATGAAATTACAGATGTTTTTTTTTTTTTATTTACAATTGGCACATTTTGTCGTTCAGTGTTTGCTTCATTGCTGTGGTGGGTGATGTACGACGAGAGTCGTTGGAATTTACTGAAAGTGAAAAAAGTGACTTATGCTTGATTTTGTTCACTTTTCAGAGAAAGATTGCGATCTCATAGTCTTGAATCGGCAGGAAAATTGAAGATATCTCCCGAACTGGTTCGTATAATATGTAAAATGGATGGAATTGGGTCAAAACTATGTCAAGAGAAACTGCAAATTACATTTTCCGCTGTTGGTTCACATTCTGAAAAACAAAACAACAAAGTCCTCCCGCGTAACCGCAAGAGGATTACCGCCCGCGGCATTCTGAGTCCTCCTGTTTCTGGGAGGGGGGTATCTCTGTCCTGTCTTGGGGGTACCCCTATCCTGTCTGGGGGTGACCTAATTCCTCCCCCCTGGTAAGGACTTGGGACTAGAGACTGGGGTACCCCCCTGTGGACAGACACACGCCTGTGGAAACATAACCTTCGTACGCGAGCGGTAACAACTAAAACTGATTATTTTCAGACATACGACTTCACATCAGAAGACTTGATAGATCAAGGTGAAATAGGGCGAGGTGCTTACGGTACAGTGAATCAAATGTACCATGAACAGAGTAATACTGTAATGGCTGTGAAGGTACGCTCAAGCAAAGTTTTATTAGTTTGCGTCTGTTGTGTTTAATTGAATATGTTGTAAGAAGCACTCTAGCGATCTTGACCACAACTATGCTACGGCGTCGGTCTTTTACGGACAAAAAAAACGTGAGGGTTTGAATTCCGTAGGGATTGCATCAACTTCTGCTAGACAAAAAACTTGTCATGTCATTTATTTTTCATAGAGGATACGTTCAACAGTTGACGAAAAGGAACAGAAGCAGCTGTTAATGGACTTGGATGTTGTAATGAGGTCAAATGATTGTCCTGCTATTGTTCAGTTTTATGGTGCTCTCTTCAAGGAGGTACATTGAAACATGTGTATTTTATATTTTATCAGGAATTACTGAAAAACAATTTAATATTTCATTGCAGTTTTCAAACAAAGTTAAACTTTTCATATTTTCCACAGGGTGATTGTTGGATCTGCATGGAACTTATGTCCGTTTCTTTAGATAAATTCTACAAATTTGTGAATAACTCGCTCAACTCCAATATACCAGAAGAGATATTAGGCAAAATTACAGTAGCGGTAAGTATTTGACAACACACTTTTGGTGTTATTAAATTTAGGTTTAATTTAATTATTTGTTCGGTTATGTTTTCAAGTTGTCATGATTATGTTTCATTTTAGACTGTAAGAGCTTTAAGCTATTTGAAGGAAAAGTTGAAAATCATTCACAGAGGTAAGTAATTTTTTACCTACGAGCCAATCTGTGAATGTATCCTTTTTGCAAAACCTTAGCCAAATATTACAAATACGTCTACAAAATTGTTCATGCGTTCATATTTTTCAGATGTAAAGCCTTCAAATATATTATTAGACAAGTCTGGGAATATTAAATTGTGTGATTTTGGAATCAGCGGCCAGTTAGTTGACAGCATTGCCAAAACTAGGGATGCTGGATGCAGACCTTACATGGCGGTAAATTTAATTTTAGAAACATCTTTGGGGATAAAATAACCTGAAGGTTGTAGTAAGAAGAGTGATATGTTGTAATGATATATTTTTGTTCATTATTTTCAGCCTGAAAGAATCGATCCACGTGCATCAAGCCGAGGTTACGATGTCCGATCAGATGTTTGGAGTCTTGGCATTACTCTGGTAAGATCTGTTATGTGGTGAAACAAGTTTCTTCGTATTATATATCTTGTTTTTAGTTCTGACATAAAATCTTTTCTTTAGTATTTTGCAAAAAGCAGTCTCTAAATTAAATCTTGGAAGAGGTTAGCATGTTATATTCTGGTGCTTATCTTATGGGTTACAAATTTCTTGTCTTTAGGTTGAAGTTGCAACAGGCAAATTTCCATATCCAAAATGGAATAGTGTGTTCGACCAGTTAACGCAAGTAGTTCAGGGGGAACCGCCATTTCTCAGGGATACGGAAGGACGCTTCTCCCCGGAATTTAAGAACTTTGTTAACACCTGGTACGCCTGTTTATCCATTCACAGTGCCATGTCTTTTTAATTTATCAACACATTAGAAATTTTAAGTATAGCTTTTATTTTTATTTCAGTTTGACAAAAGATCAAGAGAAGAGGCCAAAATACAAATACTTACTGGTAGGTGTTTGCCAGATTCTAGAACTGCAGAGATAAATATACCACAAGTAGTGGTTACATCCGTCACCAACAGATCATCATGCACTAATGGGAGATGATACATGTAGTAAGTTAAATAGTAACAAACCGTTTTGCGACTAAAACACGATGAGAAATTTTCTGTTTGCTGCTTGTAGAAGGATCCATTCATCCAGCAGTATGAAAATGAAGAGGTGGATGTAGCGGGCTATGTGTTACGAATACTAGCCGATATGCCTGCTGATCGGTCGTCGTTCGATTCCAGCAACAGCTCCTAGTATTGTTAACCTGAGATGAAAGTCTAATAGTATTGAGGTTATCACGGTGACCAGGACCCTGGGTCTCGCGTCATGCATTTTTTTTCTCCTGAGGATAAAAGAAAAGTCTTGAAGAAATGAACGCATTTTCGGTACGTTTCTGGAGTGGTAAATGAGGAAGGCAGGTGTTGTTGTTAACAAATCAAATGTACTAGTTTTGAAATTGATTAGAAATATTGTTCTCTTAAAAGAAAATATGGTATGATATACGTTACTATTCACTTGACAATATAACTTTCAAAACCCACCATCATATCTTAACTATTTAAAAATTGCAAGGATATTTTATCAGCAATTGTAGATGAACTGTTACGGTGACGTTGTTATACACCAAAGTGAACCAGATTTGAATCCCAACCATTTGAAGTTACTGTATTAGAAACAGTTGCAAACTTTGATAAATATAATGTATTCGTTAAAAACCACACAGTTACTCTGATCAGTCAACGCAGTTCGTTATATGTCATTTCGAATAACTGTTGAATATATCGCGTTGAATGATCAAGAGTTCACTGTCAACATGAAAACAGTTTGTCTTGCCATTAGAACCATGTCAAAAACATACCTTGGGTTGCTATAAGATGCATAGGAATATTCAATAGAACACACATTTAAAGTGCCAAATGCGTAGATTAATATTCGATAGGAAATTATTTACGTTTGTGCTGAAAACAACACCAATTGCGTTGATGAAATGTACAAGTTTTATGATTTGCTCTCTTTTTGCTTTTACCCATTCACACGTGTTCGGAATAATTGAGGATAAGAAATTTTTGGTGATGTAATATTTGGAAGAAATGCACTGCATGGTAGCTTAGTGTGTGGGACTATACTGCTGTATTCATGTTATAGCTTTGAAAGAATTGAAATTTGAAAGTCTCATTCTCACATTAATACGATGTACATATTCTTTAGTGTTATCGCTATCATTATACTTGGTAATGTTACCAGAATTTTACGGATAACATTTTAGTTATCGAATGCTCTTTTCTAGATTTCAACTGTGATACAACTGCTTACACATTATTTCGTCTTAAAATTCGACCTAGATGAATTTTTGTCGTGAAAAAAGATCAAGAATTGTTGAAATTTAAATTATGCAGGTTCACTAATTAATTGCGTACAACAAAAACAGTGATGTTAAGCTTGAACAATTGGTAGATTATTTATGTGTTCATAGGGAAGTGCTAGTCGCTGTCCCCGTATTGATTTCGATATGTTAAATATGAAGTGAATATTATTAAGTTATTTGTATGTAATGTAATGATTTTTATACGTACTATATATTCAATTTGGTTTTGTACAAGTGACACCAAGATTAAATGTATATCATACCAGCCATATCCTTCAAGACACTCAATTCTTATCTGAGGACCTTGTGATTGATCAGGACATGCAATCGATGCTTCAACCATGGGGTGGCGTCAGATATAATTGATGGCTCAATAAACCGTTCCAATGTAGATGGGAAAAATAGGTTATTTGAAAATGTCAGTTACTTTGGATTGTAAAACTACAACCTTGGCCGTATTGATGTGAAACTTTTAATTTCTCATGTGATTTTGACAAGCCATAATTCTCTGAAGTTCAAATTTCTAATCGGTGTTGCACGAACTCAGAAAATCCGTCAACCTTAGTGCTGGGAATACGTTAGTACGTTCCATAAACTGGCATTTTGGAAAAGTTTGAGAGGTTTTAACACAAAGTTAATTTCTTAAAGAAAAAACATGCATGCAAGAACTAATGAACGGGTGTGTTCAGGGTGTGTACTGGTGCATGCATGTAGGTGCAACCAATATATTGTTATGGGTGTGAAAGAACTATGTTGTAAATCATTTTCAGAAAAAAAATACATTTGCTACACTGGAATAACACTTGTTGTAACTGTTCATGCAGTTCTCTAAAATAAATAAGAAATGCTAATGTTGGTTTACGTCACTTATGCCAGTTGCATTTATTGAAATATACATTTTGAACTGCAATTAAATAAGTTCAAACAATTCCCACTTGCAAAGGACAATTTATTACAATTTATAAATTTTAAACGATACATAGGATTCCTTTCTGGGAGTGTACGAGACGTGCGTAACACGGAAGACCAGAAAATTCTCATACTGTTCCTGTCGAAGAGTACATCCATCCACAGTTGCGGCAAACTTAACAGTACAAAACAAAATGGTAGTGGTGAGCTGTGAAAGTTATCGTTGACGCAAACTTCGAAGAATGTCAAATATCCAGAATGAATTGAAAGTAACTCAAAGTCAAAATACTGAACGTTCAGCGATGTTTGTACAAAATATACCTTTCACATGCACTAAATGCTGCTCGCTACAAGTTTGGAAGGTGAAGCACCATTTTCTCTACCCGTGATAAAGTAGAAGATAAATAATGATTGTGAATGGTTTATCACAATACAAAATGACGCCACTAGGCAGACTGCCAGGACAGGACGTGCGACTATTGATAGATTATTGTTGATAAACTGTATCCAACCTGTTGTCTGACAGCAATGAGGTTGTTCGGCAGGAGAAAACCTTATACTACGACACCCGTACAATATGGATAGCTGCCTTATATTGAAACAAGCTGTCAAATTACATTTTGGCATATTGCAACAATTTCCATCGCAAATAAATTGACCCGAGAGTTAGACCCACATTTCGAGTACAATTCGGTACGAACGCACAATGTAACTGACTTCATGTTGATGAAGGTGTTTGTGCATTCATTCAGAACAAAATCTTGTTTTCCTCCCATCACGTCTCGTGTGAGAATAGTGTTTCGTCCTTTAAATCAAGGAAAACATCTACAGTGCAATCTAATCAACAAACAAGTTTGAAGTCAAACAGATTTTGCTGACTGTAGGCAGACGACTGTTATTCCTGATGTTGGCTATTAATAGTCTGTGAATTTTCCCCAATAGTATGAACAGTCTGTGCGGTTACTAATAATGTTTGTTGACTATCATCTAATTCCATAACATTTCTCCCGGTAGAACCCTCCGGAGGGTCACCTTCTGTGGACTTCACATTTCTTGCTATTGGCGATTTTAAAGTCTTCTGAAATTGATCAAAATTCAATTCAGGAAAACTAAGACTGGTGTCAGTTTCAGATTAGTAACACTTTCAAACTGCGAAAGTCTTATCTTTCTACTCATATCTGACGGCTGGAATATTCAATAAGGTTGCAATTTAGATTTAATACTTTTTACGTCAAGAGTATAAAAAGACCCCTCGCGATAACTACGCTTAATCATTAACCACAAATCTTCCAAAACAACAACCATTCATTTCAAGTATTTAATGTTTCACATTTAATAAATTTTGCATATCTTCAACATTTTTTAAAAATTTACCTTCTCCTTTGGTTCAGGAAGTTTTCCTCCGTGATAACTCATAGCTTCGGTAACAAGTTTTTCGAGCTGAAATCGTTTGATACCTCGCTGCACGCCCCATTTCGTCCATGGCACATCAGAAGGCCACCATACTGGCTTAGTCTCTGGCTTCCCCCACCCTGGGTAGCCGATACCTTCAGGAACCTAACAACAATAACCGTATAGTTTCAAATTATCTGATCAACAAACCTATTAATTATTGTTATCAAATTTGAGATGTTGTTTAACTTTGGTTTAGGGACTGTGGAATGCGTCTATGGAATCTGGGGTCGGGACAATTGCAGTCTCTTTCTCGGACCAACTCCAATGTTTCCACACAGTACTTTATGTTCCATTTGTACTTAGGCCGGTCTTTGAACTGGTTCCGAGACCGGCCTCGTTCAGTATGAATGACCATTATTCCCAAGTGCACTTGTGTAGAACACGTGCCCCACATGATTCAACGAAGCTCAAGTTTTAAAATTTCAAAACCAGTTACTTCTCTAGGCCTCAAAAATCAATTTTTTGTGACGAAGGGCGACGTGATGGCGCTGTGTATGAAAAATTACTGTGCAGAAAATTTCATTTGATACCTCTGAGGCAACAATCCCCGTGACTACTTTTCGAAGATGTCCTATGTTTAATGTTTTCAGTGTCTCGGGTAAAATACATGCCCCCTGCAGGTCAAAAGTTAATATTTCAAGTACTTACAATTCAACAAATATGTGCAAGTATTCTACCCGAGGCATATTACTAAGCTGTTGTTATGAAATAAATTGTTACCTCTGACGTAACTAAACTGACTACTATTCGCCTTAAATCTCCAACACTAAACCTCTTCACTGCCTCAGGTAAAGTACTTGCATCTGGTGATATCTAAATGTAAACAAAACAATCAATTCTGTATTATGCTTTTAATAAGCTTTCTGTAAAAACAATTGGAGAGCGCGACTTCTCTTGTACACGCGAAATTCAAACCAAAAAAAAAGTGAAACAACGGTGAAATATCTTACAGTCGGCGATTGTTGGCTTTTTGCATTCGCCTGAGAATTGTCAAAACTTTCTAACATAGAATCCTCCAGTATTTCGTCCTTTTCTCGAGATCCTTGTTCGGCCTGGAAACCAATGAACAAAATAGGGGTGAGTTTGCCTAATGGATTTTTTACACCAAATTTACGTCAGCAATTAATTTTGAGTCAATTGGACGACAAATGCAGACTAAATACAGGCTGTCGCAGTCCAATCATTCCACTTGCGTTTTTGTCAACATTGAGGACGTTTGCTGTTGTCACAAACACTCCTTTTCATCTGAAAGTCTAAACATTTTACTTTTCTCTTACAAATAGGACATGAAGCGGAAAAACGGAAAGAGACGAACTTGTACCCGTTTGATTTCAACATTAAGTTCCTTCAGCGCTACGTCCTTATTAGGAATCCTTTTGTGTCTTGTACTCTTTCTTCTTCTGTTGGGGCTTGGTGTTCTGATTTCATTTGCATAGTCTACATCGGGTACTTCTAAGTTGTCATCACTGCCTACTGGAATATCTACAGAACATGATTTTAATCTCTAAACAAAAGATTATTCTCTTTCAAAAATCAAAATGGAAACTAAACAATCTTTTCAAATATTCTTAAATTCAAATTGATGGATTAAATATAAATCTACTGAAAAATCAAACTGTGAAAATGGTGCCAGTAGTTGTGACTAAATTCCATATTAACCCTAAATAGATGTATTCAGGCTACCTATTTTGCATAGAATCTGGATCTGGCACAGAATTCTTAAAAGTAGGATGGCACCCCCGTCCCCCAAAAAAGCAAAACAAACAAACAAACAAAAAACAGTATGAAACGAAAGAATTTCATCTGGTGGCTCATAGCTAATTCAACAATCGCAGATCTAATACGCATGAAGTCACAATTTAGCTCATAACTAATTCCCAAGAAATACTTTCAGGTACGCAAGTTAAAGACAAATCATGTACAAGATCCTTTGAAGAACCTATTGAAGCTAACCTTAATGCGGAATTAAATTAACAATAATTTAAATTCAAATAAAGTTATGGTGTTGTTACTGGGCATTTGCGGATCGGGGGTGGGGGGGGGGGGGGGGGGGGGGGAAAAGGAAGGTGCATCCCCCTCTCCCCCGAACCAACTTTTTTTCTTTTCCTTC
>JBCAUG010290752.1:0-17753 GCA_038406175.1 Haplosyllis leylae | reverse complement strand
CAAACACATTACCCTCTGATTACCCCCTGTCACATCAAAGGGAAATTATAAATTGCTAAAAGAACCCTGGATATACCACACACAAAGATTCTTGACTTAGACGAAAAATCCGTGTTCTGACAATTATTAGTATGATCTGTAGTTTTCTAATGTCACCAGTAAAAGTTTATCTTTACTTTTGCAAAATCCAATAAACCATTAGAAATGGGGTTCCTGAAATCAAGCATAGTATGCCCCGGGAGGGGGTTTCACAAATGGAATTTCTGAATTCGTACGTGCTGGCAGGGCATACTTGTTGGGGTGGGGGAGGTTCTGAAAATGTTTCACTGATTTGTATATTTATGCATCTCATGTGTACTGGAAAATGGGAGAGTTATCGAAATGTCAATCCAAATAAAAATGCACGGTCATTCTATTTTTGTTACTGACCATTTCATTTTTGTAAATTTCTCTAAGGGAATATTTGTTCATCCTTACTGACACTGCAGGAAAGTAAGAAGTTACTAATCATGGTGTATATCGTGATTGTAAATTGCAAATTCAATCATGAAATACTTACTCCAAGAGGTGTTCATTGGTATACCACAAGGTTAATTAAAATGAAGCTTTCTACAAAACGTTAACGATATACGAGGGGATTGAAAGAGTTGTACAAGTTGGGTCTTACGAGCTGACATTACAGCCCTTGATATGAGGAGGTTTAAACCCTTATGAGGTCAATCAATTCTGAGAACACCCACTACAAAATACACAGAATGTGCTTCCAAGCTATTTTTTTGACCTTCATATGACTTCAAAATGAATATCATGACGTTAAGGTCCTTACCAATCAAAACTTTCTGCCCTGTCTCTCGCTCAGAAGATAAAATACAAAGGAGTGAAATTCTTCACTTTGGTGAGTCATTGGATCTCAATTTTCCCATGGGAGATGAATGATATTAAATAAACTATTTTATGTAAGGTTTTTATATGCCATGTGAGATTGTGAGATGAACGTGTTATTTTTCTGCCCGTGTAACATTTCACAGATGCATAATTCACTGACAGATTTCCGGACCTTGCATTTCAAACAAGATTTTGCACAAATTGTTGCAAGTAGTTACCAAAAACCTTAGTTAACTCCTCCACGTTTGTTCTCTCCAACTGCTCCCATCTTCCCAGAAACGCCGTCATGTCGTCGTCTGTTGTTTCTGACGCCATGAACATGAAATAGAGATGGTGATAAACTATTAATTTTAATGTTCCATGTAACAAAACAATCCAAGCTAAATTTCAAACCATGAGAACGTATTTAGATCAAATAATATTTCACAGACTTTGCACCGTAACATATGATAGAACATAAGATACAATTGATAAATCATCAAACACCATAAATCAAATTTCCTCTCATGTAAAATCAAAGAGACCATGACTATTTACTTTTCCAAGCAAATCAGCAACAAACCTGATAAGTACGAATTGTTCTTTCGTTGTGGAAACCAACGAAATTTGTTGCTCTCACCTGGCCTGGTGAATGTTATCAATTAATTGGACTACAGAAGGTGAAAGGCCGAAATGTTTGCTGATAATGGTGTCTGAAAATGACCGACAATATCGGTGGACGTTTATTTTTGTGTAAGTAGGTCTCCGCCAAATACTTTGGCAAAGTAATACTTAATCAATTAAAAGTCAGTTTTTTACTCATTAGAGAGATAGAACTAATTGAATCCCAAGTATGAACCAAATGCAAAACATTAGCTGCCTCACGGGTTGTATTCAAATGGAACGAATGACTTATTCGTGTTTTTCCTATTTTGGTTTTGGATCTTGCTGAATTAGATGAATCTGACTAATTCATCTAATTGCACATGGATCTGGAATTGACTGTTCATGGACAGATGAAGTCTCCATTTGCACTATCTATGGAGCAGTGCACTTTTCATGGATAGTTAAAATGTAATGTAGTACAAAGCATGGATAATGCAAAATGAATGAGTGATAGTAAAAATGAATTTGCAATATCCATAGATAGCCGAATGCATTATGTGTAAACAAATTACTATTCACAGACAATAAATTCCACTATCCATGAAGCATCTGTCTAATTCAACTGATTAGATGAATTCACCTAATTTCAAAACCAAATTAGGAAAAACACAATTGTCTGGGCTTAAAAACTCAAATTTGTGTACTTGTCAAGAAACTATTCAATTCCTATATCTTTGTAGGCCATTTAACTTGTCAATTAACATGATTTTTTTGAAAATATGGTGAACAACCAAAAGCTACCAACCATGATTTGCATTTTTACAGTTATTTCACTATATTTTGCACATATTGGTAATTTACAAGTTAAATATCCCCCAGAATTGTTAATTATGTCGTTATTCAGTGAAACAGACATACAGGAATTGAATATTTTGCCAGGAAAGTGTTCAATTTTGACTCTCAAGCCGAAACAACAAGTCATTCGTTCCATTTGAATGCAATCCGTATGTATATTAATGTTAGCATACGCCATTGGTATTTTGTCTGCAGTAATACCGGTTCAAAGTTTAAGTGTGATAACAGTTTCTAAGTACCTCAATATCTGGAACAAATGCTCCCCTAGATTGAAGTGATTTGATCAAGTATTTTCGTTTTTTAGCGATTGCATAATATAAATTGCAGTAATCAGTCAATTCAGATTGCAACAGAGTCTCTCAGACGAACTGCAAAGCTGGAAAATGAAAATCCTTGTGTTCATCTATCTTTTTGAAGTTTTACCAACAATTCTGAGATTTTGAGCAAGAAATGCGCCATTACATCTTTAATGTCACGATACTCTCTAGCTGAATGAATGAAATCTTCTTTTGATTTTGTTGTTCAATAAGGACATGTAATAATGCTGGACAACCGCCTCTTAGGATACAACTAACTTCAGCTAACATTTAAACTTTATTCAAAGCCTAATTGATCAGTTATTTTGATTTTACGGTTTTACAATGATGCAATGAGCAGCTTCTTTTGGACATGTCCAACATGCACGTAGATTTTGAAACAGATGAATGAGAAAACAGATACCAAGCGTAGATGCAATGCAGTTGAATTCTAAAGACATGTTCTTATTTCTAAGCCAACGCTTCCTGTGGGAAGCGCTAACAAGAAAGGGGAACATTTTCTAAAAATTAAGATAGTTCTCTAACAGTGCTACAAAGAATCTATTTTACTCTTGTACCAAAAAAGACAAATACACTAAAATTTGAATTGAAATTGGGTTTTATTCAACACTCCAACAAACAAATTAAATAGATTGTTAACAGAACCATCACAACAATGGTTCCAGTCGACATCACAGACACTAGCATGTGTCAAAATACATAAAAATGTATTATGTTAAGGGCATAAGATATTATCAGCAGGCAGCTGTCCTGCATAAAATATATTTTTATATGTTTGAGCTATTTAAATATCAATAAATACATAGCAATTGCAGCCCCAGTTTGTGTGCCTAACCTGCCACAATATGGGAATCACTCCGATGGTGGGCATATAGACAAACAATCTTAACAATATTTAAAGCCAAGAGCAGCCATAGTAAACATATAGCAAGTGCCCAAGATCGGAGTGAAGCCCTATCCCAAACACAAAGGGGCAAGTGAGAGAATTCACAATATATGAATATAAATAGAAATAAATAAGAAATTAAAGCAAAAGACTAACTGTACTGTTAGACCAAATCCAAATAATCCTGCAAGTAACAAGATATGAATAGAAATATAAATAAATAAATAAGCCACAGAAGAGGACTAACTGTACTGTTAGCCCAGATCAGTCTTGTAATCCTGGAGGTGGTGGTAACGCACGGAAACGAGGAGCAGGCCCAAACTCTCTATTAAATTGCGGATTCTGCCATCTGAAACGGTACGGATCCCCTTCGCCGGAAGAACCTTTTTGGTATTTATTTCCTCTTTGGAATTTGTCGTCTTGACACCTAGGATTTTTTCCTAACAGAAGTAGCTTTTTTAGCACAATCGCGTCAAAGTAGCGCACTGTACGGTCAACAGCTTCCCAATAAGCTTTATATCCAGATGATGTGAATCTTGAAGATTCTTTTGTGTAGAAATCTGGGTTCTTTGGATCCCAAACCTTTTTAAGCATCAGCGCGTGTACATTGGTATGAAGTTTAGCAACCTCTTCCACACCTTTATTAAACTTGTAGCGTTGAGAATTGTTTTCAAAGTTGTCATGCATGGGAGCAAGGATCCAGAGAAATTGAGGATAATCCTTTTTGAGGCATTTTGCTGGTAAATACTCCTTATAAGCTGCAACCATCCGATTGAATTCGTTCATAACATGGTTAATCAATTGGGAAATAGGCTTCGAAATGCAGTGCAAATCACCGAAACATTTGATCAAGTCATCGTCCAGCACCAGCACAATTATTTTGGGGAATGGAGCCAATTTTCATTCAATTTTTGAACTGAGTGCATTTACAAGTAAATTTGTAAGTCTACTTATGATGCTAGGGTTGTCTGTGGTAAATCTGTTGTTGAACCATCCCGCTGTGTCAAATTGAGCCTTTACATAGCCATTGTACTCTGCACATGGCCTCGCCTGGAAGTACTGCTCGAAAGACCTGCTTCAAAAAGAGTCTCCGAAAAACCAACATCGATCATAGGCAGCAACTTGCACTAAGAAAGAAAATAGAATTTTATCCTCAAAACATCGCAGAACATACACGTGAGTGAGTGCTTGTTGTTTAGAACACGTAATATCTGGTTCTCATCAATTGCCGACATATAATTAAACATGCTCCACCCTATGCACAGAGCTGAAGGGCTAAGTAGGTCAATCATCAAAACATGTCACTAACATGTCAATATGACATGATAGATAGCTCGAAAAAACATAATAAAATAATATGGTCTCCCTTTACATGACGTCAATATGTAAAACTGCTTTAGTGTGTGATTTGTAGCCAATTTAGAGCAATTTGTAAAACAATCCTGTAATATGTGCTGTGAATCAACTTTTCGCCTTTATCACATACAATTTCCGAATTTCCGGAAATAGTTTCCAGGGCAGTTTGCAATGGCATAAGAAACATCAATTTTTAAGGTATTTGTAAACAGCATTTGATTTCCATCTGCCCATGGCCTTAATCTGGTCAATTGAGTAACCAAATTTAGCAAGGTCACATGTCCTTCCAATTCTGAAGCTGTGAACATCATAGAGACTACCATCAAGTCCAAGTCTAGATAGCAATTCCCTTAAGAATAGTCTGATATGTGATGGTTGCACAGGTGACCTGTCTCTAAAAATGAAAAATTGCTCATCATCTCTTTTATAAGTTCCCTTAGTGGTCATGTAACTTGTGACTAGCCAGAAAGGGCAGAAAAATCTAACTTTTTTACTCTCTTGCCTGATTGGTACAGCAGCAATTTTAATTTTTTGGGGTCCTGACTCTTCCCCATGAGTTTTTGATGTATACAACACCAACTGTATCTTATCCTTTTTTTTTTTTTTTTTTTTGAATTCAAAAACCTGAGTGTTGGTCCTTGCACGTGTCACCATAGCAACCCAAATGCTGCACGCATCAATGCGAAACCCCGTGTATCAGTCAATTTGGTCGAGCAAAACTCATTTTAATTCATTAAAATGTACCTTTACTAATTTATTACAAATTGTCACAATATAAACCAAAAAGTCTTAAATGGTCTTAAGGGCAAAAAGCTGATCAGCTCAGATCAGGATTTTTCTTTGTATTTTAAATGAACATATATATTTACCGCCCACGTACGTAGTACGACATCTGGGAGGTTATGTTTTCACAGGTGTGTGTCTGTTCAGGGGGGAGGGGTATCCCAGCCAGGACCAGGACAGGGTACCCCCCACCTTGCCCCTGCCATGAGCCTTCCCTCCGGCCAGGGCCAGGAGAGGATATCCCCTGCCCCACCCTCCCCCAGTCAGGACCAGGACAGGGTACCCCCACCCCAATCCCACCCTCCCTCCCTGGCCAGGACCAGGACAGGATACCCCGAGCGCCACCCCTCCCCCTGGACAGACCATTACAGGTATCCCCTATACCCTCCTCCGCAGCCAGGACCAGGACAGGGTACCCCCTCCCCCAGGCAGGAAATACCATGGACAGGATACAGCACGGGCAGTTTGCCTCTTGTAATTTTGACTTTCTTTGGCAGCTGGGTGAGTCATTTAAACCGTCATACCTAAAACCAAAACGAATCGCTTTTTCAAGGTGGTGATCGGGGAATTTGTAATAGGAACATAAATTGCACTGGAAGAATCCGGCCTTAGATTGGCTGATTGGAACTTCTGTGGATGCTTCTGGTATGCGTTGACCAATATGTGGAGGTTTCCGATATAATCCACTAATACGGATGGTATTTCCCGTTCTCTGATTTTTTTATTGAAGAAAATAATATAATTTCTTAAGGTTGACATCTGACACTCTTGCTCAAATTGATATATCATATCAAGATTTTAGCTGTACTTATCAAAAGGTTAGCTGAGAAGACCACCGAGGGACAGCATAGTGTCTTCTGAGCTATTATCACCAACGCAGCGTCTGTTGTGTAATAGTTAAAAACCAATGACCAAAAATATTGTGAATAAAGCTGGTAGTGGTGTGATTATTTTTAGAGGAACATATTGCTGCCCATTAACTTTCTTTCTTCACATTAAGACACAAATTAAATGGCGGATCTGGGTGGCACACCGGGTTTATCCTGCCCCCCCCCCCCCCGGCGACCCATTTTTTTTCTATTTCATGCAGTTTTCTTTTTTGGAAAGTTTGGCAAAGTTGTATGTTGGTCTTAAAAATGCGTGTGCGTTTTGTGATTTCTGTTATTCTCTTATCAAATCCTTTGCAAAGAGCAAATCTGCATTTTCTGTGCTAAGTTAATGTTATTGAATTTATCAGTTATAAGCTTAATGTTTACATCGCAAACGTCTGTGCACAGTTTCTGCATACTCCTCAGGGGGTTACAAAATTTCTATTTGAGAAGAATAAAATCACATAAAAACAAACATTTACTGTGATTTAGAAATATCTATTCTACTTTAATACTCTCATCACTAAAAATCTACAAATAAAACTATTTCAAGTGATCGCAGCAACGAGCTGTCAAATTTGTAGAATTGTGGTTACATATGAGCTGATCTTTAGGACACAATGTTAGGCGCAATGAAAGGCAAATAAAGAAAGTTTTTTAAAAACTAGTCTTATTAGGGTTTAGGTGTGTGCCACAAACTAAGAAGATTTATTGACTTGTTTTCCCAAATACACAACAAACAAAAATGTCATCACAAATGAACATTATAAACTTTCTTAAAACCTTACAATCTCGTAGAAGATGAAATGTGGCCATTTGAATCTTGTTAGGTAGATTAATTCCTTTCCTTGTCAAAAATTTCAATGTAATTCCATTTTACAGTATCAATTTCAACCTTGTTCAACATAAATTGAGACTACCCAATGATGTCTTGTCCCAGTACTACAAAAATGATTTCAAGTTTTTCTGTTTTCCGTGTGATTTTAGAAGTTCGGTACTTTTGGAAACAAAAGGTTCTTTTGAAGTAATTTTCATTTCTTTGAACCTGGTTTAGATTTATCGGTTATTCAGTGAAGTCTTCTTTTCCAGTTTCACATTCTGGAGGTTAAAGCCTTATTTAAGCTTATAATATATTACTGTAGATTACATTGGTTGTTCTTAGAAATGACATAACTATTCTCAGTTGGAGTTTATTTACTGCGATTACACCAAATGCTGTTTGTGTTTCACTCTTTTGGGATGATATCGGGTCGTGTTTCGTAGACGTCCATTACTCTGCCGTCTTCGTCGAAGCGCACGTCCGTGGACTCAGACACCGTCACCTCGGGCGGGGGCTCCATGTAGTGCCGCTTAACCTGGTTGGGGCGAAATTTCTACAAAAAAAAGAGGAGCCTAAAGTAACGACACAAAATATCAGGAATTGTAAAACTAGACTTAGGTGACCCGCGGGTGGGGTGACATTGTGCATGAACACAAATTACTCCAAATTTCAGGTTGTCGTGAACTTGTTTACGCTTGTAAACTATTTACCTGAACACAAATTATCCAATAGTTAAGTGGCGACTGCTAAATCTAAAGAAATCACATAGAGGTTGCACTTTTGTAAAAGTTTCCGAAATATTTACAACTTTTCCCAAACAGTCGGGCATGACTTTAACGAGGCATCTGCAAACGTTATGTAGAGTGAAAAGTAAAGAGATTTAAATATTAAATCAACCAAGAGCATTCAATGTTACCTGTGCAATGACATAGGGCAGCAAACCGAGCATCACTTTACCAAACATGTCTACATCTCTTTGCTTTCTCCATTCGTGTACATCAAATTTCGGCACTTCAGTGTTCGCAACTAATTCGCATTCTTTAATCATATCCTAGACAAAAAATCCAGAACGTTGCATCTATTTCATTTTTAGGATTTAAATGTTGTTATTTGGACATTACCTAGATTGGATTGGTCAAACTTATACTTTAAACTTTTTACCTTCTAATAACACTATCATTGCTATGGGAGCTAAAGACAGCAAGAAAATCACATCAATATTCTTCGTTTCGATAAATTTTAAATGGTATACTTACTTTTTCGTCGAGTCCAAGAACTAGGTATCCATTGTCAATTGTGTCCATTACGAGTCCTTCTTTGTGGAGGTCTGTTATCAGGTCTATCATCCGGTTACAGATGTAGAATATCTCTCGTGGTGTCAGTTTATTACCCTCCTCTAAAATTTCCACTTAGTTGAATATTCAAATTGAACACTTACCATACGTAGCAAACTTCAAACAAATATTTTTATTTTTTCAAGAGAAATGTATTTCCGAATCATGAAATCAGTTGAAAAAGATTAACATTCACAGCGACACAAATATTAGGGAGTTATGGGGAATTAAACTGTCCAGAGCATTTGTCAAGAATTGGCTCTGAGTTGAACGGGAAGTATAAATTACATAATAATGATCAAATAAAAAAATTGTTCATCAATTAAAACCATAATTAAGAAATTTTGTTGTGAACAATTATTTGATACTGTAAATGGTTTCAATTTTAGCACATGGGAAGCATTTCCATTCACTCGACAAGGATGTATGCTTCAGATTGAACGTTTACTAAAATTTACCCCAATTCTAAATACATCTGTATGAAGAATTTCATACGCGTTCTCCGAAACACTAAATAATTAGACTCACCCAGATATTTAGTGAGCTTCTTGTACTTCTTGCTCGGAGATCGCTTGAGTAATTTACTTCTGCGGATCTTGGAGGGTCTTCTCACCGTGAAGGGAACGGGCATGATATCTGATCTAGGTGAATTCCCATACAAATGAAATATAAATTCAAAATTTAAAATTCAACTTTTTTCGTATTTCTTAACCAATAATCACACTCAAATTTCCCATGTTTAATAGTGTATGGGAAGTAATTACTCCCCAAAACGTTACCATAAACCAAAGAGCCTCAGCTATTTAACTGCTCTTAAGCGTGAAAAAGTTCAGCAGTCGATTCTGTGGAGATGAGATTTAGAGTCTTTTTGAACATTTACTTACTCGGATGGTTCACACATAGTATCAATTAACAGAAACACTCCATTGAAGAAGCAGATGAAAGGTACAACTCCCACAGTGATGATCACCTGTTCGTGCCGATTAAACGAACGAAACCTTCCACTAGATGTGCCCAGTCCTTGAAAATTGAATTTAAAAGCCATGTAGTGTGTTATTTTTGTGAAAAACATTGGAGAGATATGAGCAGGGAGACACATGATTCGATATTTTCTATTCAATCGAATAAGTTTTTAAAGGAAAGAACAATTGCTCAGAACAATTATGGAGTGAAGAACATCAAGTCTGGTGACTCCGTGTTATTCCCCATCTGTCGCGGGAAAATGAAATACAACCAAATACAGATCCAATAGACTGCAGGCAAAACACATACGAGAGTCTGCTTCCTACAAATTCCAATATTTTTCCCAGTGGATCCAAAGCAGCAATGGAGCTATGCCCCAGTCCCGCAAAAATAAGTCATAAAAAGGATGGTTTAGATTTCGTGTTCCTTACCCATTTCCCTAAAACTAAAACATAGGTCGGATCTATCCATTATGAAGTTTTTTTCCTGCAATATCATTTTGCAGACAAATGGCCTCAATTCTGTACCATCATCCAAAATAGCTATTTCTCATAGACCGCCATTGTAAACTCCAATCAAAATCTTTTGATACCACGTTTTTTCTCAGAATTCATTGATGCTCCTGCAAAGTGATGCAGCTCTCTCAAAATTGCTGAAATTGGCTGAAAAAGGAGGTGATGAATTGGGGAGCTAATGGAAATGAACAATTTTTGTTCAAATGAAACTTGACCTTTTTATTCAAAACGTTACTTTTAAAAGAATGAAGAAATACCCGAATATTTACTCTAAAACATGGAAAATCCAGGAATTTTGTCACTGCGGAAAAGTGGGAACCCTAAAATATTTTCAATACAGCGAAGAAGAACCAATCACACAATAAACATTCATTTACCTAAAGCAGCAACAGCTGAATGAAACATCAGGTTGAAGAAAATAATGAAGATTAGAGTCTTAGACACGAGTCCTCCCTTTATTGCGAACTCCCAGTTAAGCTGTCTGGCATCATCACTGAGAGGCTGCTTACTAAGCAGAGTTACATGGATGTAGCATCCCCAGGTGTACGTTCCTGAGTGAGAAAAATAAAAAAGAATAGAAAGCTCATCTCAATTGAACCTTGGACTGTAGAAATGGGATGACTTAAAATTCATGAAAAAGAATATTCTGAAGTGTGCAGTTGAAAGTAACGCATTGTAGTGATATTTCAAAATGAGAACAAAATGAGTACCCTGTAATGCCGAGTGCCAAACGAAGTAAACAAATCAGAAAGTTCAAGTTTTAAGCTGCAAAGATATTTGTCCTTTTACATTTTTAAATGTAGGTAAACGTACCGATTGCAAAGATAATACAGACGATAGCTCCTACCAGGTACATGCCCGCAGCGTAAGTCCACATGAAAGAAGATCCAGATGGTGGTACCAGCAGAGGGAAGAACGTATGACACATGATTCCTATTGAAAGTAAGAACATTGTAATAAAATTTGTTCCAGGTAATGTTTGAAGAAAAAAACAATTCAATTACGAAGGAACCAATCGCTACCATTAAAGCAGATGTGAGGTTATCCAGCAAAGTTATACCGCAGTAAAAACTTTAACTTGTTGATCTGAACTGGAGATGAAATTTTCTCACCAATGTCCTCTCTAATGGTATGATTAGTTGACATCTTGTCTATCCAGACTGGAATCATAGCAAGAACCATAGGTATGATGAACATCACCAATATCGTGCTACAAAATTGAGATGATGATGGCTATTACATGGATACTATAAGGAGAACTGCACATGTTTTATTGTTCTCTGTCAAAGTTACAGTGACGTAGAAATTCTCATATAACTTGAAAGTGTGGTGTTGTAACCTCAACATGAAGGTCATGGACGAGAGAACAGGATCTGTACGAATCTTCTCAATGTTTGTTATGACGAACTGGTGGGCGATCAAAGCCAGTAGGGCCATGAAATTCATCAGCGTAGAGTAGTTCACCAGGAACATGGTGAAACTGCAGGTCTGCAACGACAAATTTTGATTGGGAATGAACAATGCAGCAAAATCGTAAGGAGAAAGTTGAGTTTTTCGGGACGAGTCATTTCTGGGAGAATTTGGCAGATCTTACCAGATATGGCAAAGTGGAAACAATATTAAAGAAATCTAAAAAATAAGAGAAATCTTTTAAAATTAGATAAATTTACATCCAAGATTTTTTCAAAAAAATTTATAGCTCTCTACTTAAATTTGATTTATTTTTAGTAGGATGCCAATGTTGATGTCATGACAGTTTTGATAAGTGATAACTAACCATCTACAGTGGCAGATTTAAGGGGCATAGCGGTCATGTGCCCCCCTCCAAATTTTCTCATTTTCATGTAAAAAGGACCGAATAATAATTGTTGATGAAAAAGTTTGTAACAACACACAAAAAGGTCACATGATGAAAGACAACCTTAACTTCATCAGTCTAATAGATCTACCTTCTTAGATGGTTATTTATCAGAAAGCAAGACTTATGTGACGGCAAAAAAGCGGTGATATTCTATTTTTCATTTAAATTGAGAGCGAAAAGAGAAAATACGAGTTCTCAACATTTTAAAATTTCATTTCAGAAATTCCTTATCGCAAAAAACTCGAATGCCAATTTAGTCATTGCCCTTATTCCAATTGAATCAAAACTGGCAAAGCAGCAAAAGTTAAGAAATTAAATATCTCTACATTAGATCACATGTAAGATGATCTCACATCTCCATATTGCCATTTTTCAAATTCGAGGAAGAATGGTGTCAAGTAAGAATGAGCCACAGTGATCAACGTCATGTAGAATCCACAGAACAATCCGGCGAATGCCATGGAAAACAGAGCCAGAAACCGGAATCTAGAAAATTAGAGATGATTCATTTCTAAACCAGACGTACAGTGATGGAGAGGTCAGAAGAGTGAATATCGTTTTGAATTCAAATAAAGTATTTTACTGTGTGTCACTAATGTTACTCCTTATAGCTATTCTAAGTCAGAAGCCCACAGTCAGAAACTAGAGCAGTCAGGTTTCTTATCCTAGGGGGTGACAGCAATTGTTCATGGGAGTTCTCAGTTCATTAACTGGGCCACAATTTGGATAAAGGTAGAACATTTCTGTTGCCAACCCTCCAGGAGGGTATCCAGAGCACAAGGAAATACACCAGACTTCATGTTTGAACACTTGATTGTGCAATTCTCAGTAGATACATGTTGTCAACCCTTCACTGAGGGTTTGAATCTAATAGTCATGGCTATTATATGGATACTATAAGAAGAACCACCAGAAGAAAAACCTTGCAAAGTAACAATAATTAGAAACTTACAGCATCATTTCCCTTTATTATTTCTCTTGTTACTATTGCAGCCAAGTCTAACTTTACAATGCTAGAATACAGTGTCATAGGAGGGGAGGGCATCAAGGAGAGTAGTTACTAAGGCTGAAGCTAAAATGCTCAGATTGGCCAAATTCCTTTAAATGCAATGCTTTTGGCCTTAGTGGACCCAGAATGGTCCCATATGTAACCCTCTTATCTGAGAAGTTCCATTATATGGGGTGAAGTGAACAGTATGGTATCCAGCCTGTGTTTCTTGAGGTCACATGGGCACCCCAGGCTTTTATAGGGAGGTGGGAGCACCATTATGCTACTCCACTACAACAAATAGTTCCCTGCAGAGGGGAACAAGAGAGGCTATCCTGCTTTTGCTCCCTAGGCAGTGGAACATGCTAGCTATGATTTAAACCCTGTTTCCAAGTGATCTGGAGCATTTTAAGGGGAGTGTACTGAGCAGAGGTGTAGGAATCTGTTTGCATTGAATATGGTACTCAGTCCAGATGTTATATCATTGCTCTTAATTCCGATTGGTCCATACACCCACACACCCAGACACTCATGCTGCACACTGGTTGGTCAAAAATAACCACTGAAGAACTGTGGAGGGTAGCCAGATGTTATACAACCCTCTGTGGATTCAAAAGGCCTAAATTCACTCAAATAACACTATTACAATACTCGATACCCTCTGCAAACCTTGTGACATGTGTAAAATAAAATATTTGAAAATTAATGGAAAATTAGGCAATCAAAAAGTACAAGTTGGATTTTATTTTTGACACATAAACGTACGATCTTACAATCTTACCTATCTTGGGACCTTCTGGCTGACTCGGCTATGATCAAAATGAAGTTGAAGAGTACTATGAAGATGCACACCATTCGTAGCATGGTTTCGGCCACAGTGTAAGGTACCATAACTTGGCACGTCTGAATCTCGTGTATTTTACAAGATGGTTTTACATACTCCCTCAAGGCACAGCAGACCTGGCATGACATGAATATTCAAGGCACCCAGCAGTGAACAATTTGCAAGACAAAAACTGAATAGTTTTGTGTGTTACGAGCTCACTGTTCTTGGATATAGGTCCTTCCACTAACTGATAGTGTTCTTTTTTTTGAGCAACTTTGAATCTGTCAGGTGTCTTGTAATTCTACAAATTACCTTGTAAGAAGCATTGACCTCGACCTTTACCATCTTGACGTTGTGACCACTGAGATTGGCAAAAGATACAGCGGATGTTAGCGCCAGCGGATTTCCGTTTAGTCTTACATCCTGTAGCTTCCGAACACCCACAAATATCCTTGAAACAATTTTGATTAGGATTTAGCTTTCAAATTAAACTCTGTTTAAATTCATACTTCGTGTTATACCGCAGTTTGAGAAACCGTGGATCACAGTTGGACAACAATAATACATTTTCGCAGTTTCCAGCAGAAAGAGCTTAGGCAAGCTACATGACCGTGAGGGTCTCAGTTCAGGGTGCACAAATGTGTGCATTGCAGGCATAGGGGATATTAAGTGGCTTACATAAATGGAATATCAACAATCCTGTTGTAGCTCAGATCCAGTTTGTACAAATTCGTCATGTTCCAGAATGCAAAACGAGGCACAACTTTTATCAGGTTGTGGGACAGGTCCAACACTGCTAGGTGATGAAACATTCGCATCTTTATCGGCCACAGATCACTGAAAATGCAGTGTTGTAAGGCAAAATGTCTTAGACTCCAGGATTGATTGTCTCTAAAGTGAGATCTTCAGGGACAATTAAGTAATCTCATTACTAACCTTATGGAATTATTACTTAAATCCAAATATCTAGCAGCGTCGTCAATTCCTTTCGGGAGAACCCTTGCAAAAAGACAACATGAAACTAAAATTACAATAGTTTCCATAGTGTCCTTCTGTGATCGAATTTTCACAATTTTCTTACAGCAACGTGAAAGCTATACCTAATTGTTTGTTACTCACCTAATTCCAGCATTATGGCAGTAGTAGGACAAACCATCCACGCACTCACACTCTGATGGGCATTTAAGGTCGCACATGTACTCATCATCTCCCAAAGAACATTGTATGGTACCATCGCATAACTGAAAATGATTAATTAAACGGAGAGAACAATCTTTACCAGTGGCTAATTTCTTCGTGTATTTGCTCACAGGGTGTGCCCAGACCTTAGAGAGACCATTTTGTTGATTTGTGGACTCGTGAGACCAAAACCCCCCATTGCCTGCCAAGCCACCAATAAAATTGCCGACATTATTAGACAATACGAAGGAGTATAACCTGATCCATCTTGATGCACTGTCTGGCGTATCCCCGGCCTTTACAGTGGTATTTTCCCGGACATGGCGTATTATCTGAAAAGAATGTTTCACGGTAAGAGAGACATGTCGAAACATTACTTATTGTTTTCATTGGCGTTGTTCAAGTAATCTGATTGAAGTGTGTTTTCGATGAAATGAAAAATTTATACGTGTAGAATTCAGCTCTAACGATGTTTCAATTAACACCTCTAATTGCGGAAAGCATAATTCAGGGCAGATTTCATGTGGGAAAGAAATGTTCTACTGTGTGGTGCACGATTCGACACCTGATGACATGTCAAAGATATTTGTGAGATCATACCATAGTAACTGTGGTATGTCATTCATACAAACATACTTGTAATTTAGTGTATTGTATATTAAATCTGTAATGTAACGAATTCATCAAGTTAAAATTATTGTGATATTATAACTATGTTTTGTGTAATCAGACTAAGCTAACGAAGCGATTTGGTTGCTTGACTTCATCGAGGGATCCTGGTATCAGTAAGTTTACAAATGATTGAGCAATGCTATCCATAACTAAGCTGACAAAGCATTGGATAAAAGTTACATAATCAGTGTGCAATATTGCTTAATTGTTACATCAAAGCAAAAAATATCACAACAAAAGTTTATTAATAGTTAATAACCATATGAAGAGTTCTTTTACTGAATTAATACCTTCAAGGTGAAGCTGGGAATGAATTAATTCACACCCTGAAGGAACTTCGGAAAATTCGGATTAAACGGAAATATATCACTAATTTCTTACAAAAGCTTTACATTGGAAGTCTATGGGGATTTCAAATTTTGAATGGTGCAGCCTCCACTGCTGACCTTACAAAGGTAATTTTTGTAATAAAAATTGCATATTAGTGTTGTGATCCAAGTGATGTGGCAATTTTTCAAGTTTTCAATTTAGGAATAGGTTAGAATGACAAAAACAAGCACATGCTCAAAAATATTTGAATAAAGTCCAATCAGTAATTCTGATAACTTAAACTTTCTTCACTAATTTCTGACAGGGTGTCAGAAATAACTTACTTCAATGGGATTTACAATAGTAACATCAGGAGAGTCAGAAATTAGTGAATGATAAAACTGATTTGGACTGGTTTAAACCAGCTTGTGTGCAGTTGTCAGAAATTAGTAATCGACAAAAAGGGGTAGTCACACAAAATGTTAATTTTCTTTGATTCCCTGCATATTTACATTTAAATATTATGTGGTACAAAATCCCACTATACAATCCTTTCAAACTATGTAATGATTTTCAAAGTGGATGCTCAGATGTCTGAGATATTTGCAGATTTTTCAAGGGAAAAATCCCTGAAAAGTTCCACCCATTGACTTCAATAGGTCAGAAATTAGTGATATTTACATTTTAGTGTGAATTTTCTGAAGTTCCTTCAGGGTGATTCAGTGAAACAATCATTCAGAGGATTTATTAACTATTTTAAAAATTTTACCACTGAGATAACAGTGATGGAGTTGAAATTATATGTAGCTTTTAGTTTGGTGTGTTGCATTAATTTGGCATGCATTTCAGTTCAATTGGGAATCCTTATGTAAAGACAACAGCAGCCCCACATATAGATTTCACAAAACTAATGTACTTCTGTGGTGAATAGAAATTTGTCTTAAAAGTTTTTGATTGAATGCAATTAGCTCCAGTAGTCAGAATGTCAATCATCTTGTCAAACCAAGAGCACAACTGAAGTACACCCCTTTTATCTAATTATTGTCTTCTAATAGCAATTATTGAGTGTTTTCCAAATGACATAGCACTTAGCAAATTCCCTTACCTTGTACTTTATTTTTTTAAAAAATCATGTTCTGATTTAGTGTCACAGGCTACACAAGGCCTGGAACCTTTCACAACCAGGAGTGCCCTGAATGAGCCACAACACTTTGCAATTGGTTTGAATCTCTTTATTGCCATTTCCTTAAATAACCAGTTACAGGTTCAGGAACACAGAATATCACAAGTAAACATTTGAGCACAGTATTCTCAGGGGGCAATGCCTCCACTGAGCTAAAATATAGAAATACAACAAATTCAAGTAATTTGCCAAAAAAAATTAACCCAGATGCTGAATCACAATCAGGAGTACCTTTGCCACAGACGTGCATCTCAACTGCAGTAACTTTACTCCAGAATGTGAAACATTGGAATTATACCACAAAATACACCACAAAGTTACTGAATGCTAAATATTCTAATGTAGTGTCATACGAGCAAAGCAACAAACAAACAGACAACCGACTGGGGTTGATTCCATTACTCCTGAAAGAGAATACAGGCAACACGGAATATCCACTAAAATACCCAATTACTAGCACAGACACAGGAAATCCCTGTGAATACTCAAAAGAATAACCTTTAAAATAAGTTGTACCTCACCTGGAATGCCAGTGGAATCCACATAAAGGCATTGAGTTGACTGGAA
>JBCAUG010290641.1:0-17754 GCA_038406175.1 Haplosyllis leylae | reverse complement strand
CACTAGTCAGCCGATAAAATGTGATTACTGTGAATATAAACATGTTGACAAACGTAACGTGAAACAACACATGAGAACGCATACCAATGAGAAACCGTACTCTTGTGGGAAATGTGGAAGAGATTTTAAATTCTCTACCCAGCGGCTTCGACATAAGTGCCCAAGTGAACAGAAGTAACATTACGCGTGGCAACGGTGGCATTGAGTGGCACTAAATGGATATAACTTAGCCTGATTGCGAACGTCAAAGTCATGATAATCATTATGCATGGCAACATTACTATTAAGTTATTATATGGAATTTCACGGTTTATTACATAGTCGTTCTATTTATGCAAGGTTAACTAAGTTTAAAAGTTCATAATTGTAACTTCAGTGTCAAATATCAAGTAGTTAGTATTCATCATGATACAAGAACTATTGGAAATGTGCCTTTGCGTGAGCCCACCTATGACACCATCTCCTATGCTAAAATGATGGTGCAACCATGACCGTAAAGGATATCTACTTCTATCCAATGGAAATAAGGGTGATAACTCAACGTGTGTAATAGTTAAATAAAATGAAAAGCTCGAACTTTGCAATTTATTAAAGCAACCCAAGGAACACTATGCGTGGAATCGCATCAAGCTTCAGACAACAAGCATCAAGTATTGAACAAGTTGACAAACGTGATCTTTGATTCTCATATCAACTGCTTGTCGAAATACATGTATATATAATCTTTGATCAAGACGATTTACAATCACTAGAGATCGTGTTCCTCACTTTCATCTCATACCCCATCATCGGCATATTCATCACCACCATCCTTAAAAATAACTAAAACGAAATTGATTGTACTACATACATAATGATTTATTATTTGGGATACATCGTGTGATACACACATAGTCATTAAATGACTTACAGTATTCCTGTGTACTTGATCTGTATATATACATGTATATCACCTTTGCACGCTTGTATAGTAAACAAGTACAGAAACATAAACGTAAACATTGTAACGAGTACCGAATAAATTATTATTATTATTATTATCCATTACACTATTGTACCATTGGCTTTACTCATTACATCCATTCCATCCTGTATTACAGTTGATATGAGCTGTAAGTTTCAGTTCTGTTCCACAAAAGATAACTCTTTTCATCTTAACATAAAAAATATATATGCCTCACCCAACCCATTAGTCTTCGTGATTCTACTGCCAAAAATGACACTGGAACTTACCTACAAAGAGAAATAACATTGACGTTAAAATTACGGACTGAAAGCTTAATTGCTTGATTTTAAGTGACGGCGAGTACTTTACATAATTTTCACATGGGAGTCTATTAGGGCATAAATTGCGAATATTAATGTTGTAACCACAAAGAGGCATTTTCCTAACTGGGTTTTCTGCTCATCCATCTTTATTTTTTTGCGACGATGATCACATGACCCTTTCATGGCTATTGCAGTTTGAATACGAACCACTTTACCGACACCGAGACACAGAATTACGACTTTGCATGTTACAATGTATCTAATTTTATCACCCACTTCTTCACTTCTGCATGAAAATGAAACACAAGAATTACTAGGCAGCTTTGCATTAGCCACGTCTACTGTCATTTATTCACGGTATTATTCGTAGTATCAAGTTCCCCAAAATGAATAAGTGTTGTTTTCAGTTTTCAATGCACTGAAGGCTGTATGATGCTAGCATTAGAGATTAGATCTACAAGACATTCTAAGATTGCTTCATTGGAAAATCTAGCATCATTGGTGGCTCGTCAGAGCTACCTATGTGGATGACGGACGGTGTTTTGGTCACTTTTTTGGCAGTTTAAGGAGCAGTGCACATACACGTGAATTCACATGTGGAGGGGACATTCACACGCGGAAAACGTGCAGAGGACTATTCACATGTGAGGGAAGCTCACGTGGAGAGGGGATAAGCCACCAAAGTGAAATTCTTCACTCCTTGATATTTCATTAAAATCAATTTACCCAAAAGTTTATTATTATTTTCGTGCATTTTATGCGCGTCCGGTCGTGTTAACGACCAAAGATGGCGATATGTTTCACTGCACCTAATGCACGTTGTCACCTAACGTTTCTTACTTCCATTATTGGGCATGTTTCATGCCTGAAGTAAACGGTGACACATTTAAACGCATTGCGCCACCGTCAGTAAGTAGTTTCCTAATGGAGTTAAATGTTGGATCGTGTTTTTAGGCATTCTATCTGTTGGAATTAACCTTCTCTTCAAGACCTAGTAACCTTCTGATGTAGATCCAGGGACATCAATAGAACGGCTCGGCAAAACAACTCGGGAGTAAACCCACGTAAAATGCTTTTTAAGGTAAAACACACCTGACGCAGTATTGTTTCTTTATTAATGTTTCACATAACATAAATGGCAGAAGTTCATGATGAAAATCTGAAATCACCTGGAAAGTGAGACAACTGCAATAGGCCTAGTTTATTTTAATGGATTTCAATGACTTAAAATGCTGCACAAGGTGGGAAATGTTTCAAAGTTTTCTTCTGTGTCCTTGTTGTAGTGCCCAAATAACGAAGATTTAATGAACTTGCTACAGATTTTAACAGTTAGTGTGACTGAGATGCCATAATTTTACCGGAAGTGAGACGGTTTCCGGTTCAGTACTGTTTGAAAGGATCCTCCCCTCAGCACAGAGTCCGGCCCTGTTAAGTGTTAGCGTCTCCTTGCGTGTAGCACGCCAGGCTTTTCCCGGAGATCACTACATCTCCTCGGTTCCCGTCCCCCCGTCAGCTACTAGTGCAGATTAACACCCAATTTTCTCGACAAAACCAGCCAGAAAATTTACCTCTGGTTGTCATGGTAACTAGCTCTGCGACTTAAACTCAGGATCCCCCTGGAAACGTGCCCACAAGTCCCAGCAGTAATTTTGACAATTATCAATATATTCAGGCGTCTAATTTGAAGGCTGTGTGAGCACTGACTGGAGTTGAGTTGTGTGTTTATGGGATGTAGGGGCGGCAACACTGGCCCCTCTTCTTTCCACGTAGGGTCCCCGTGGTAAATTCTGCGTTTCCCCAGAGCAAAGCCAATTCAATATATTTGTGTTGGATCGGGCTCTTAACAAGCGGCCAACTTGCTTATATCCAACCCCCATTAATCTGGCCATCATGTGTTAAAAGAAAAAAAGAAGGCACCGGCGTCTGAAGGTTCCATGTTGCCATGGAGACACAGTCACCACGACCTTTTGTAACTATTAATCTCTGTCTCTCTCTGTGTTGGGGAATTTGAAGTCTCATATCAGCTTTGTGTAGTTATTTATTCCCATCATATTATCCACATTAAAACAGCACTTCATGCAAGGCAAAATATAACCCAAATACAAACAAGTGGAGTGGCTGCATTGAGAGGCCTCCCAGCTTCAGGCTTTATTCGTCCAATTTTTTGCCAATTATGGTCGCCATGCTAACATTGATTTTAACTCCGGGACGCCTAATACGCAATTGACTGATTACATTCTTTCAAGGTTTTTCCGAGTAAATTTTCTTGGTAGTTTTGATGGCCTGATTGGGGCATTTTAGCGCATTTTAAATGGCCGCCATCACCTGAGGGATTCCTTGAAACGCTAACACGAATAACTAGAATTTTATCAGGTGGGAAAACTAGTTGATATTAAACTAATTTCCCATTATAGATTAATTAAGGCTTATGTGAACAAGGTGACTATTGACTGCGTTGGCTGGGAGGGGAAGGGTGTACTCGTCAATGTACTTCAGTTCATCACGCATCGCTGCACGGACAAGATGTCACACACGACACGGAATAAAACAATACTATTGATATTCCGCCTCCGCTCACTGTCTACTTTACGTTCCATGTAACTTCTCGGTTTGTGTGCGAATGAAAAGTCTCACTAATCGACTGTGCTTACAAAAAAAAACTAGTTTTGCTGCGTGTGAAATGGGAGCCAGCATCGAGAAGTGTGAAGAAGATCCACTGATTACTTCTGAAGCCTTGCTTCAGAGAGTATTGTTTTGATACATACGGCAGACTGACATTTCACCTCCACACCAAAACTTGCAGCATGTGCGCAAACTTGCAGTGTGTGTGCATGTAGCACACACAGCATGCATATCAGCTGCAAAGCTTCAGAAGATTTTGTGCCGTTTACGGTCAACTTGTTCCAGATTGCACCAGTAGTACACTTGCCGAATACATGTACATAAATCAAAGAATTTTGTTTAGTGGCGCTTTACAATCGGAACCTTTTGCTCTTCTTTTAACACTGTCACCTAGTTTTTCCCTCTTGCAGATAGTTGCGAGGCCAGCTTAAAATCAAGTACAAATGATGACAAAACCCTTGGGTGCAATCAGTAAAGCAGCTCTGCGAGTCAACAACAGAAATTATAATTTGTACTCAACATGATTTTTGGACTATTAGATCTTTTATCCCTGCAGTTATCAAAGCGAGATTTTTCATTTCACTGCAGTAGCAAGTTTTTTTATCAGGGTATTTTTCGATTAATTCACCCAACAGCACAAAACCAAGCCTTGCTTCAGCCTTCATGCCTGCTCCAAGCAACTGATTCCATTGACTTTCCCTTCTACAGTTTAAACACTGTTGTCTTTTCTTATTTTAACCATTGATTTGCCTCTAAACAAATTTGAATAAAATATTAATGCAGCAGGGGTGTTTTTCACTCAGCTTCTGTCGCAGCTAATGAAAAGAGCTATTATTTCTTCAAAGGTTCTCAAATATAATATCTCTTGGCATCATATTCGCAACCACAAAGATACGAGCTTCATTTCTTTTCCCTTTAATCATTAAACTAACAAGTGCATCTACAGTCACTTTAACCTGTGTTATCCCAGGAAAATCTTGGCATTAGCACTCAGCTCCATCAAATTGCAGCTCTTTGTTTCTTCTGTACGGAGTTCAAGGTGGGCCAACAATGCCGCGAGCCAAAAGCCAGACTCTTCATTTGTTTGTTTCATAACTGAAAACTCTACTCCCGTGTTGTAAGAAAAAGTCAGAAATTTTGAGGTTTTGGTTTGCAATAAGATACCACGTATTCCGCGGTGGCACATCTCTCTGATTCACAACTTCAATGATGAGGAATTAGTTCACGGATGATGCAATACGTAATTTTTTGTTACGTTACTCTGCGTGGTCTGAATTCGTTAAGAAATTTGGACTGGAGGTTGGTTCCCAGTTGTTCATGTCGTTGTTCTGCCATGGGAAACAAAGTCTTGAGATCATTTTGAAAATTTTACTTTTTGTTTACTGAATACTCCCATGAAAATAAGTAAAGTACATCAGCTCTCTGTGAAACCACTGGGGGCCCATTGACTGTTGTGGCGACTTTCGTACTAAGTTCAGTTTAACGCTTATCAGTCTATGCGCTTCATTAAACAATGTAAGGCTCCCCTGCAGCCTGCACCATGATTCAGTCGTTCCTCATACAATACATCCGTTCACTCAAGTCCTATTTGTCTTAGTACAGCTACTGCAGTCGTGCAATCAGACTAGGATTTGGGGCTTTTTGTGGATAACTCAATTCCAAATAGCATCTTATTTCCAGAGTCTGGCAGAAAGCTTCTGGATTCTATCATAAATTGGAAGCTCCCACCCCCCCCCCTTGCATTTTCCCAAAGTAGATAAGGGAGTTGGCCATTAAAACAAATTATGGTTGTTTAAACAAACCAGTAGCCATGTTAATGTTATCTTGTGAAGTTGCTTTAGATAAAATAAATGCTCCCTCAAGATTGCCAGATGCCTGGTAAGTGACGTTGTAAAACTGAAGTTCTGCGTCCATTGAGAAACACTGCGTCTCTCGTTTGGGACCCACCATCCCAGCAATTCCCTGCACTTACGCCTTATCTATTCAGTCATGCTGTACCATTCTACAACAGGAGACACATTATGGCCATTATTTGGGCTATGGGAGAGGAAGCATTTCGACACACAGATTTGGTTATTCCACAACCAAGCCTGAAATGGAAGGATGGGCTTGCAATTTCTCCTAGTCCCAGCCTGAGTGACTCCATATCAGCCATTGACTTTTCTGTAGTAATGGATGGCCAATGTAGGAATGAAAGACATTCCTGACTTAAGCTTCTATGCAGGGTATTGAGACATTCGTTAAGGTTCTTGACACGGTTCTTAGATATAAGCAGGATATATGCTTTCTGCTGGTGAATGTACGCTTTCAACGCGGAGATCACTTCGTCCAAATTGTATAATATCAGGCAGTGAAAGTTTCATCAGGTGGCTCGTTCGAAGGGGAGCGAAGGGGGCGAAGGGAGCCCAAGGATCGGGCCCAAAATTTTAGGGCAAAAAGACCAAACCAACCACTAAGGTGACTCTAACGAGCCACCAATAAATGAACAGATGAGATGGACATATGTTTGTGTATTCGTTAACTTTTTTCTGATACTGAATCAGACCCACCCACCTTCCTTCATCAATGAACGACATGCTGAATATCTCGGGAGATCAGACTGTTTGCGTTGATGGATGCCAGGTTATTCTGTCCCATCATTTAGCTTCAATTTTACATTTGGTTGATTTCAGTGTTGGTGTAATCCCGGGTTGTAGCCAGTCTGACGACAGTGGCCTGACTCTCCTCTCTTTCACTTGCTGTACTACAGCGCATATCATTTCTGTCATTCCCTCCTTATTCTGACTGTAAACTCCACATTGGACTCGAGCCGCTCATTCTTATTCGTAGCAGTAGCTGCACGTGGATCTACCCGTCCCTACTCGGGAGTCTCGTGGAGCAAGGGTCGAACCATCGTCAGACCAAATCACCCGGTCTTCAATCAGATGTTTTACACAGTGGCGTATCAGTAATGTGGTCTGCGTGCCACAACTGAAGAATTTGAATCACTGAAGAAAGTTGCCAAGGTCAAGGAACCAAATGATGTCACATACAGAAAGTATTCTATCACACTGACAATCAACAACCGGAAGTAGTAGGGGATCGACTGGAACTCAACTGGAAGTAGTAGGATATGTACTGGAATTCAACCGGAAGTAGTAGACATACTGGAACTCAACTGGAAGTAGTGGGAGTTATACTGAAACTCAAACGAGAAACAAATTTGAGTCAAGTCTCTGAGAGTGAAAGGTAATGCGTGATAATGTAGTATATAATGCTACGCCACTGTCCCTGTCACATCGTTTGTTCCTCCCTCCCCCACCCTCGAGCCAGACCCTCATCTTCCCATCAGCTCCTCACACGAACTCAACTGCCTGAATTCGTTCCATTTAGAGGTGATCTTCTCACCTCAGTCCAATGTATCCGTACACATCGTCTTCCCCTCCCCCAAGTCCCTTGTGCAAACCCCCTTCCTTTCCTCTCTCTTTCCTCCCTTGACCTCACGCACAGTGGCACTCAATCTGTAAACTCCAGTGCCTATCTATATGCCATATCTCCACTAACTACCTACAGATCTACGACGGGGGAATCTTCATAACTTCACCTACATTACAAGGCCCCAATGTGCATTTCATTTACTTACAGAGTAATAGGCCATTGTGGCGACTGGCAATTGGGTGGGTTGAACTGTGGCTGCGGCTTTTTCTCTTCTTAGGATGCGTAGACACAAAGTAAATTGCTTCATAACAATGTACGTTAATAACGTTATTATCTGGGTTAGTGAATTACTGGGGGAAGATTGCGATGCGCTGGAGACAATAGATTCGCAGCTGAAGTGGTGGACAATCATTGAACAGACAACCGGGAACAATAAACAACCAACCACAACCAGGAAACAATGATAATAACAGGCACTGCTGCTTTTGCTGCTGCTTCTTTTGTTTTTTTCCTTTATGATTATTTTTCGTACCGGTATTTGACATCATGGAGAGAAATATAGGGCGATTATCATTTGTGATAATGTCGTTCCTACACTGATAGAAAGAAATCACACTGCGGGTTATTTTTAACACCATAGTCACCCAACTTTGGGGTTTGTTTTTTTTAATACTTTTCTTTTTCACAGAATTCTTTCCCAATTTCCAAACATAATTGAAAACATCTTTTGTCTCCACACATTCAGGAATTTTGATTTTTCCGTTCACTTCAGGGCTTCAGGGCGTTTAAAAATCCTCAGCCAAAACATGACACGTACTTCCCTGTCAGATAGAACCAACATCGGCAAGTATCACCTTCAACTAATTACACCTCGAAGTATGGCAAAGAATCAAGAAATGAGTACTAGGCAACCTACCCGAACTGTTATTTCGCTTAATTTAAATGCCAACACAGCTTTCTACTTTGTGTTATACAGCACAATTACTGTACTTCATATTACAAGTACAAAGTAAACGAAGAAGTACACCTGACGCAGGCAGTCAATCATTACTACTTTCATACAATCCACCGCAGAACAAAAAAAGGCGGAAACCAAACAGGAAAAAATATCCAACACAAAAATATAGCATTGAGCCTGTTGGAATCTGCGTTGACTGGTTGTGCTTAAGAGTCTAATGGTACGTTCACATTGCACGGGACCGGGAACAATGGATTGCTATATCGCAGGACTGGCAACGGGGCAAGACCCATTGTCTCCTATTGTGCCAGTCCCGTTCCCTGTACACGGTACCTGTCCCGTTCCCGTTCTCGTTCTCGTCCAGTATGAACGTGCCGCAAGTACCCAATACGAAACAAGAACTATTCCGTTTCACGTCCATCCAGTGTTGTAAGTAATGTACTGGATTGAAGGATTTTGTTGTTGTACACCGAGACAACGTTGTGATCCAGAGTGTACATTCCCCGCATAACAACGAGAAACTTTCTCAGGGAACCGGACTGAAAATAGCACCGGGACCTGACTCTCTGGATTGACGGCATCCTTCTGCTGCGGCTGATGCCCCTGTTCCTCCTGCTTCTGGTGATGATGATGATGATGCAGCCAGGAACTGGCAGGAGAAGAAGAAGTAGAGAGTTCATGCCTTCCAGCTTCAGAATGCTACCACTAATACAAAACCCATTCCAGATTATTCTAGAAGGGCTTATTTTCTCGCCTGGAACTAACTTATCTTACTCTGCATCATTCATGCTTACGCTTCTGACAGCACCTTGAGTTATGCTGCTTAGTACTCAACACTTCCGCCCATGTGCTTCAGCGTAAAACGTTTAACGTTGAGAAACGTTGAAAGTTGAGCGTGTTTCCCACTCGTTAACGTAACATCCATGAGAGAATAACATATGAACTTCAGTGCAATGTATTTTACATGGTTCATATTTTGTTTTCTCGATTTGCTATTTGCTACTATTCTAGTAAAGAGTTTACAAAATGATCAAAGCTGCTTTCAATTTCTCTGAAAGATCCATTTACAATGCAGTATGATTTAGCAACAAATTTATTTTCAGCTATGGCATTTCTGACGTATGAAAGTAAATGAAAATTGATGCTGCTTGAAAATTGGCAATAATTGTATTGTATGAAATTCCAATTGTATTTTGACACAATTCAATTTCAGATACCTCATAATTAGATAAATCCCTCACATGTCATTTGCTTCCTACTATCTTAACCGCATTGCGTCACAGACTTTGTCTTTTGGCACCGTGATATTGAGAGATTATCTTTACCAAAGAAACACCATGTGCTCTCAAGACATGTACAGGAGGTTAATCCCTTGCAAAAGCATCCGCATAAAAGCCTATGAGTATTAGTCGTAGTCTGTAATTTTGAATACGTATTTGTATTTGGAGACTGTAGCTTTAAAGTGTTAAAATTGTGGCGAGAAAAAGTGACCTTGACGGTGTCAGTCTGAGACATGAATCACCCGGTTCTTTATCAATGAACTCCTTTGTGAAACGTCTTGTTTTGGGTATTTTCGCATTATGCTCTGATTCGCTGCACACCCTGTTTGCCTCAAAGCACAAATACATCAAAGTTCTCACTGTACTTTTTCGGAGTTGAAAAATAAAGTGACCCTCCCTGTAAAATATTTTCGCCTATTGTCCTCTTTATGTGGTAGAAGGTCGTATTTTAAGGTTTTATTGCCACCGATAGGCGCTTCACTCCTTTCAACACAATTGGACTAAACATCCGACTGCCTTAAATGGGACCGGGGGGCTCTGTGTCCAGATACAATGTTCATTCCATTCAACTCTATGAACATCGTTCTATCAACATCAGCTCACGCAGCATCTCTTCGCTCTGTTAAATCCTAATTTGTCCTTGTTCTCCGCTTTTGCAATCTTTCCTATAACCGTATCCCGTCTGGGGCTCGGATATCAAATTTGAAATAAATGGAATTCCAGACGAGTGCGACATCTATGTGAAAAGAGAATCTTTTTTTAGCATGTCAAATTCAATTACACTCCTTCTTGGTTTCAATTTGGATCTTTGAGGACTATGAACGAGGGAACTTGAAAAAGTTTCTTCACCAGGGCTATTCACTATTAAATTTACAAGCGGTTAGGACCTCGAGCATTTAAAGTAGCAATAAATTGACGTGGCCTTGATATTGACATGAACATAATTCGCCAAAATGAATTAACAAAACGTAGGTAGGGTTTGCGCTCGCTCTCTACGGGAAATGAAAACGGCAGAGATTTGTTCATTGCACCGAGGAGCTGTGACCCGAATCAAATGTACATTGGGCTCTGTGAGTCTGTGCTCATTACGAGACTTGGGGGATGGTGGAAGAGCCGTGCACGGGACTATGAAATTATAAGCTGATTGAACATGATTGCCTTTTGGCAGTGCTTTAAAACGCTGGGTTCGGAAGATGTGCCACAGACGATAAAACATATGTTTTATCGTCTGTGGATGTGCCAACGTATCTCTGCTCTGTCTTCTGAATCAATGATGTATGTGCGAACAAAATGTATAGAAGTAAAAAGAGGACAAAATTTGGACACCATAATGATACCTACTTTTTCTTAATTGAAAAGCCGGTCCCTTACCATTTGCAACAAGGGATATGAAGTAAGAGCAAAGCAAAACGTGTTCCACAAAATGTGACAAATTGATTTAAGACAGACCAATTTTTTTTCAACGGTTTCATGACACCAAATCTAGATGTTCAAATGAGGTATTCTCAGGTATCAGGGCGGTCAACAGGAGCAAGGATGATTTCGTCCGATTTTATTTTGGCCTAATCGCGAGAAAAAACACTTCCGTTCTGGACCGTTTCACTCTTCCCTGAATGTCCATAAACTTCCGCTAGCTTGCTGACAAATCAGCAACACAATTAAGAATAAACTCACTGCGGACTTGAATTCCACCAGATTTACACTAAATTAACATAAAACCGAATTTGTGTAGTTGGAGAAATTGGTTGTGATGGGACTGACCTTCAGATGGGTTAGGAACACTGCACACAACTGATCCTTTCACTAATACTCGCACATATTGAATTGGATGGGAAGGGATTCAGTGCTTCTCAATGGCAGATGGGGCAAGGGGAGAGCTCCTGATTTTTACACAAAACCAACAGATGCAACTCAGTAGAAACTTTTCGTACTGAAGAAAATCAAGTTTAATTTCTATGGGGATTTGGAATATTTGCTAGTTCGACAGATGTGGAATCGGGTTACGTGAATCAAGTGTTATGGACGAACGTGTGAGACGTACCGAGTGTTTCCTAATGGGTCTGGACACTAGGGTGTGATACCTGTTTGCAGTTTCGTGTATCTCTTGACAACATTTTATGTTGGAGGCAACAATTTTTGTCCTTCAGCAAAATTGAAAACCAAAAGCAACTTTTAAAAATGGAACCCCGAGGCAAAGTAATGAACGAAGAGTGAAATAATGCCAAAAGGGTGTCATTTTTAGCATAGAGTTACGCGTTGTTTTAAGATTGTTCCAGCAATCAATGTCGGCTGTACTGAATTTATCTTTTTTATTGCAAAAAGCAAATAATCATCCGCGTCAATCAAATTCAATTAAATCACGTGATATCTCGGCTGCCCTTGTCTGGAAAACAGGTTTAGCACGCGATGTGTGATCCAGGACATGTCCGTGAGACTTCCGCCCAAATCAATCTTTAACCATTTATGCCAATTATTTCAACTTTGCCAACTCTATGTTCACTGTGCAGAAAACTAAACCACAGAGAACATGAAACTTTGTCCGGCATGCAATAGTTGAAAGCCTTGTGTCAAACCAACTAAACACACCAATTTATTGGTCTGAAAACCAAGGTAATCATGCTTTGTAAAGTTTTATCATATCTTTCATGAGGTCGTTGACCACAATTCTGCTTAACATAAATTACCGGTAGAGGGTTTGTTCACAAAAGAAACATTATGTTATTTCAATCATTGTTTAACCTAATCACTCTGACTGTATCAGTTTATGGTCGGCTGCCACGCACAAAAATGGTTCGGAAAAATATTTAACCACATTGCAGGAATAGTTTTTGCTGTCTCGAAGAGTCACCTTATTCATCTACTGAGCGGGGGTTTTATGAACTGCTAACCTCCCCATCAATAAGAACAATTGCTTTTACGTCATAACGCTATCCCAATGCAAACATTCTTCTGTTATATCACTTCACGAGCCAACAAGTGAAGTTCCTTGATGACGTTATATTTGAAATTTTTTTCTCTTAATGGTCAGACAACGAGCAAAAATTTGTGACCAAAAGGATGTATTTACAACAACGTATACTATCCGAACAGAGACGTCTGCCATTTAACATTCACAGAAGCACCCTGTACTCGGAAACGGGAGTGACAAAAAAAACCCCGAGGCATCTTTAATCTAGACGGTTCTCATGCCGGTTTCTTCCACTCTATCAGGTTAGTATAACTGTGCACGTCTCATGAAATTAAATTCACCACCACAGCCATTTCATTTGTGCTGCTTAACAAAAAACTCCAACTGCAAGACCAGAATACTAACTAACTGTGCTAAAATACTCTTCTTTCTTCCAAGTTTTCTGTCTCTTTTTTTCCTCTTCTCTGTTTATTTGTATGGCATAGTGATCCAGAAATTACCAAGTTTCTCCTTTCTTTTTATTGTTACTTCTTAGCTTGAGGTTCTTTACGGTGGCAAATTATTTGCATTTGCTTAGTTGTGGGAGGAAGAAATAAGTCTCCAAGGATTTGCTTGTAAATACCAAAGGTATAAAATTATGACCACAGGAACAGCCATTTACACCGGATTTACCGCGGCACTGTGGAGTATACGAGTGTAAAACCACAGGCTCCGTCCCACACTTTACTAATATAATCACAATTATCTTAAATAATGTCCCTGAAAGAAATCACCCACTATTCAAACCACAAGCATTGTTTGCGTCTAAACACCCATGGATATCACAACGACCGAAATCGGATGTAATGAAAATGTGTATTGTTCTGGAATGGTATCCTGACGCAGAAGACTTGTTTTGTTGTTGGATTATGGCTGGTCTTACACAAAGTTCCAAAGCAATTACCATGTCGTTTACCTCTATTTTATTTTTTCCTCTTTGACAAATTTTACGATCATTTTCAACATGCAATAACCACCTGGAGTAATGCAGTGAACTTGTGTTGTAGTAAGGGTGCAATCAAAAACCTTTTTACTATACATGGCCTTGCACAATACCATTGGTTGCAATTTTCGTGTCTCAGATTTCCCCATTGTCCCCATTTCCCCTATATCTTTTCTCTTTCATTAACTTATTTTAATTGGGTAATTTGCATAATTGCTGCGGGCATATTCACCTTCATTACCATAACAACCGTGTATCTTAGTATGTGCCCTTCACAAGAAGTACGCAACAACCCTACTTGAAATTTTCCACCGAAATTACATTGAATAAATGTGAAACATGTTCATGAACGAAGGCAGAAAATTATGGTTAATCTGCTAAAGTACTACTTGGGAAGAAAACGGCAATTGTAATGTCGAATTTACTGTACTAATCATTCGGAAGTAACGATCCTTTGGCGACAACATACACAGCAATATACCGACAAAAAAAATCTCAGGGAATTCGCTTAGTCCAAATTAAGTGTAGACTTTTTACTGTTTGAAATCAGGCTGAAATTCAATTTGGACTTTGCCGCTTAGGTATTGTACAAATCACAATTTTGCCTCATCAATCATCATTTTATTGAATCTCATTTTTCCTCCCTTCCTCCCTCTCTCTCTGCCCACTTTCTCTCTGCCTCCCAAGTCAATTCTCACTTTGGAAAATAAATGCCAGTTTCCATAATAGCGAGTATATGTATGTAGTAAGCGAGGCAATTGTAGTTGCAGTGCAATGCATAGAAACCTCAAGTCTCTCCACATAAAATTGCACCACACATTGTCAGGTCTGATAAAAAGCCTTCTGTGATAAAGAACCATTAGGCAATGGTGAAGTGTATTGGAAATTGCGTGGTAAAAAAGTGCAAATTCTTTTACATAAGCGAGTTCCTTTGGTGTGTGTCACTCCCTGTGATGACAAGCCACCTGCCATTAGATACCACTACGATAACAATAGTTCATCGAGAAACTTTTTCAATGCAGTTATGACAACAAAGACATCTACATTGAAAAGACAGATCTTTAATGGAACTTTCATTCCTTGTATCTACATAGATTCAATTTACAGTTCCCTTTTTTGTCTTACGTATGTGTATCTGTGTACAATATACGGATATATCTGTGTGCATTGTTGTCACTTGGCTTCCTCCCTTCTTATTTCTATATTTGAACAGTGATACATCATACTTCACAGTCACCTAATGCCCGTTTCGCAGTCAATCTATCGTAGACATTCATCATTGTTTGAAGGATCACCACTGAGGTAGGTCAGCCCTTCAATTGTCTTGGGAATGAATAGTCACAAACCACCCATGTAGTCTGTGAGTATATTCTATGTTTAGATACCTCATTCTTCAAGAAAGGCAAATACATTTATGAAACAAAAATTGAAGGACAGTACTCCTTTTGTACGAATGCTGGTCATTGGCAGTAACTAAAGGGACGTCAGGGACACGCACCCGTCTATGTCCAGTTTTTATCACAGATCTATTTATGCAGTTTTTAGAAAAAAAATAGGCTGGCGTTCCCACCTCGGGGGAGGGGGGTTGGCGCTCCATGTCTGTGTAATCTTGGCCACTGCTGGTACCCCTGCTTTAGACTTTTGGTAATATCTAAAATGTGTTTCCAACTCAGGATGGATACCCCCATTACTTGTTTCAGCACCTCCATGCGATGGATTCTCTGATCAGTGCGCGAGTACGACACCTGCTTTGCATTGTGGGTGCAGTATCACTACTTACATAAACACAAGCCTTCGTTGACCACTTGGGCCGTTACTCCTATTGCTTCAGATGAACAAATATCAGTTTTTTTGGTTTGTTTTTTACAAAAATGTTGGTGGGAACATTCCTTTTATGTATCACTTGAAACACAGACTTTTGTGTAAAATGAGTTGGTTGTTATGGATTACTCATTGTAATGCGTCTGACTGAGCAATCAGGATGACTAAGCCATCACCCTGTTGTTAGATTGCAAGAAAGCAATCCCTCTTTATCTCACATTTTAATGGACATGTTATCCATCCATGCATTTAATGTGACCTCGGATTCATTTCAGCTCAATATGGATGGAAACTGTATTGACAGAACCACAAGTCGTTTCGTTTGCTATGTATTGAAAGCGACTACAATTACAATTATTTATTTACTGCTTCGAGGATCTATTTCCGAATAGCTCGTATTAGCCCATGCCAGGAAGAAATAGTATTCCTAATGCACAATTGTGGATAATATCAGAATAAACATTTTTAAAGAGACCCCCCCCTATTTAAACACGTAAAGTATGAAACATTAACATTAGCTCAAGTTTCGGCGCTAATTTGTCCCTATTTTTATGCAGATCTCTCACGCAGCAAATGTACATATTGACTCGTACTTAAACAAGAGCCTTGCGATCTCCTTTCTGAACACAAAACTTTTTTGTGTCATTTGATCACCAACTATTTTCGTCTCACATCAACTAATTTTACATGATTTCTAAGTGGCAATGGAAATAAGAGGAATTATTCCTGAAAACAGATGTGTAATAGGCCACTTGATTTCTCACAACAGCTGATTTCAGTCAGGCCAGTTTTGTACACATTTTTGCCGTTCCCAATTCCACATCCTCAGTATGCTTCTTTTGAGGCATTTAAGGTTGTTGACAATACATTGACTGTTTCGTGTGCAAATATTAAGTAATTTCTCTTTATTTCTCAATATTTAGATCGCAACGTTTAATTTTTAACGTAACTGTGTGCGTGCGACCTACATTAGTAAAATTCATTCCGTGCAAAGTTCTCCGTCACAGTACGAAAAAGCACGATGAGGTACGGAATAAAGAGAGAACTCGGCACGGGTGGAAAAAAAACCACCCGAGTTACGTTGCGTGCCATTTTAGCAGAAAGCATGCTACATGGCAGAAAATCGATGGAATTTTTTTGTTATGAAATGCAAGGCCCCGCGCACTCTTTGATTCGGCTGCGAGATAATTTAGGATAAAAGTAATCTCGCCCGAGACTCAAGGTGCGAAATTATGCCGCTAAGTCTTTGATGTCGATCTCCAGTTGCGTTTTTTTTCGTCCTCGGCTTGTGTTTAGGGCCAGTCCCTTGTCTCGTGTGTGCGTGCGCCCTATCATCATCAATACAGTGTTGGCATGATGTATCAAGGACCTTTGCGCCATCGTAATGAGGTGTGCTTGGTACGTACATTGTACAAGTAATCGTCTCGGTCGTCTCTTACAAGTCACTAACGGTTCGTTTGTTCAATGGAGTTTTAACGTAATATTTTTCAAGTGACATTTTTGTTCTTCGCTTAGTTTTGATTTAGAAACCTGAAACAAATTATACATAATTGCTTTCGTTCTTATCATCTGTGGCAAACACGTTCCAACCAGTGGATGAACCAGTTGGTAATCGTTTCGATGATATTCGATTATTCATGAACCGATGCCACCTCTAATATGAAGCTTCACTTGTATCATGAAGGGGGGGTCTTGCACCATAGATCAATGCCGCTTTGTAATCGAACGGCAACTTTTTTATTTAATATTTGTTCCACAATAAGATTCTATTGTATCATAATGTGATATTCACGTGCAAAGTCAGTTGAAAAGAACACAAACCAACCATCACAAAGGCTTCTTTAATTATTTACCATTTTGTATTCAAAAGGCACTTTTTCCCCTTTTATTTAAATTTTTATTTAGGCAACAAGATTTGATTTATTATAATTGAAATCACTCTACCATTGAATATGCGTGCGTATGTGCGTGTGTGTATGTACGTGTGTAGTTCGGATGATTTCTGTGGCGGACCTAGGGTTTCCCAGACGTGGGGCGCCAACCCCCAAGGTGGTGCCGCCAACCTATTATATGGCCAAATTTTCCCAAAAAACTGCATGAAAATAAAAGAAATTGGACCCTGGGGCGTGCATCTCTGACGCCCCCCTTAGATCCGCCAATGAATTTGGTGGAATAAAGGGTTTACTACATACCTCTGTGTCTCTGTGTCGCCTTGTCGAACATCAACATGGCATCTTCAATCTGGAAAAAGAAAATTAAAACAACAATGTAATTACACTGTTTAATGAACACGCATATCATCTGAATATTTGACCTTAATTTCCTACATCTGTGATGCTCAACTTACAAATGCGAATTCAAATTGGAACATTTTGTATGTAATGGGCATTAACCAACTCGAGATGCATTTCAACTTGGGCTTATTACCGCCCGCGTACGTAGTACGACGGGAGGTTATGTTTTCACAGGTGTGTGTCTGTTAAACAGGGGGGGGTAC
>JBCAUG010290640.1:0-33088 GCA_038406175.1 Haplosyllis leylae | reverse complement strand
ACCCCCCCCCTGGTTGACAGACAGACAGGTGTAAAACTATTACCTTCCCCATCCTTCGGATGCGGGCGGTAACAATATTACAATATATTGTTCTAGTTGGAGAATAATTCTTACAAGGCCTCGTAAAAGCAGTCACCTGCTGTGCAGGCCTATTTGGGTCGTGGTAAAATTACATTTTACTCTTCTGAACTATGGTGTCACACCTCATTAGACTGTTCATTCCTGAGTAAAATTTCTGTGTGACACCAGTTCATCGGAGTAAAATTGTTAATATGTACAAGCACTGCGTGTCCCCGAGTCCCCAGTTCAATCAACCGTGACTGGATTAATCAAAGGCAGCCAAACTAACATTTCTGGCGACACTGACAACCTGTCAAAATGGCAACCTCCACGTCCAACAAAGATTTTATAACTACAACAAATGCGATACATCAGTGAGTTCCAAGAAGCTACAAGAAATCTTTAGTTAATATTTGTTATTGCCACTTTGAAATTAATATTCAGTGACCTACAGAGAAAAATACAATGAATGCATAATGATAAAAGAAATTAAAAGATTTTCTAATTTAACTTCTCTTTACAGTTGCCAGAAAAAATACTGGATTTACAATGCCAGTTAAGGGTAAAATAAAGATTTTACCCCAAGTAAGAATTTCTATATTGCGATACGAGATGAATAAGAATGAAATGAACAATGTATCTGAGAGAATCCAGCATGCGGCGTTTGGTATCGCAATGAGAACAGATCTCAAAAGGCCAAATCTAATGCTATATGCCCTAACAGTTGATTTGAAAATATTGCTCCTTTGTAATTGTTTCAGTTTAGTAAACAGTAACAAGTAAATGAAAGACATTGAAACAATGATGACAGCATGAAAAATTGTTGCAAATAAGGATAAAACTTTAATTTGTAACAATGACTTTGTTGGGTCAATGAATGGTGAACACAATTTGTTGTTTGTGTATCCATTCGTTTGGCTGTACAGAGCAATACCAACAGAAAACAGTGCTATTGTACACAGAGGAAAAATGATTTGTTTCAATACAAATGTCCTGGATGTGAACTTTGATTCAATTGGATATAAAATCACCATTAGTGTTGCAAAGGCTAATAGCCAAAATAACAAGGGTAAACACAAGTTGAAAATAAGAGTGAAAATATAAACAATAAAACAAATTATACTTTTAATCCAGATATATTCTTTTATGATAAAATTTTTGCCATAGTGAAGATGCACAGTGCCAAAGAGCATCAAATTTGTGCCAACCATAAGATTTACAAAGTTGATGATGCACACAATCAACTCATAAGTTCCTGACCCTCTTCTTTTAGTTCCAAGGCTTTTGCAACCTAAACCATTTTTCAAAGCATGGACATAAAAGGATAAAGCATTTAAGATAACCACCACTACACACAGAGTAAAACATGAAACTGTCATTGTAACTTTTGAAAATAAAGAAGTACAAGATGCATATGAACTTCTAGTACTTAACTCACAAATAGTGACTGAAGGCTTGAGGCAACAAATAAAAGGGTTTGAGCTTGCAATTATCTTTACAAACAATTCACTGAATACAGAGATGTCAGCGTGAAATAAAGGATTATTTGTTATGTTTAAAACATTAAGATACAATGTACCAACAAATGAATATCTTAGCAATGATTGTAGATTATTGTTTGATAAATCGATGAGATGACAGTGTTTTAAATTGTGAAAAGCAAAATCTTTTACCAATGTTATTATATTATTTCTCAGAATTACAAATCTCAACATAGTTAAATTACTAAAGGAATAAGATTCAAGCTTTGCAATATAATTGTATCCGAGATCTACAGCATTAAGATAAGGAAACCTATTATCAAAAGGAATCATGTTTACTATTTTGTTTTTGGATAGATTGATGCTTACAATAAAATTGTTTCTTCTTAAGAAATTAATGCTGGCAATGGATGTGCCAGTTATCTGAAATGAAGTATGTGGTAATTTGTCTGAAAAAATTTCACCAGAAATTAGATTTTGGCACATAATTGCTAAATTTAAGCAAAAACATTTCTTTGGGCATTTGAATGCTTTAATCTCACATAGTAGCTCATCATCCCCAATTGGGCAGTGAACTATACCATCACAGACATTTTCAGCATGAATACATATTTGAGAAGATTTACATTTAAAGAAATGCTTGCATACTCTTTTGTCTCCACACTTGTGACTAAACTGTTCATCCTCTCCATAGGGGCAATCCCATTTGCCATCACACACCATTGACCATGACACACAGTAATAACTGGGGCATTTAAAATGCACTGGACATTCAAAATCTTTGCAACTTTCTAAATGGGATCCAGTTCTACAAGGGCTCAGATGCCCATACACATTAAGTTTGTAAATGCATATATCACTGAAATTAAAACATTTAAAATGGCCTTTAAAACATGGTAATTGGTGTGGAGATTGGCATTCATAATATGTAATATTTTTCAGCACTGATTTGTAAATTGGTTCATCATCTGCCTTTGGACAATCAGCTGCTAAATCATTCACTAATGCGTAAGGTATAGTGTGATTACCAAAGCAATGAAATTCAGAAGTTACAGATTTTACTGTTGAACTAGTTCCAGCTTTGCTAAAAATATAGCTGATGCATTTGCCATCAATTGATTTAAACTGTAGAGATGAACACGGACAATTTAAATTCAGACACTCTAATGGAAAATTGAGGCCATTAATGAAGGGTTTTTCATCACTGTTGAATTTTAAAATATCTTTTGTATCATAGCAATCAATTTCTCCATTCAATACATATAAACTTGAGATTATTTGTCCATTGGTACATTGAAAAACATTTCCTAAGTTGATATTTATTTCTCCCTGCTTTTTTGAACAGACATAAAAGCCTTTTGCTCTACTTTTTATCACAAGATTTTCTTCATAAAACACATCAAATAAAACCCTTTTGTAGGACAACATTTTCACATATGTTGAGCTAATTAGTATAGGAGATGCAATGCTAAACTTTGTTTCACTAACTGCATTGAAAAGATATTCAAATCTGGTGATAGTAGCCAAATTAAGAACCTTCATCTCAAATTTGCTGCACTGTTTATGCATATCAATCCTGTCCATAACATCTCCATCAAACCATTGGAATAAATAGCAACTTTCTCCATCAGAAATGCTTTTTTGGTGGCAAACATAGTTTGAAGTTTGATGCACTATGGTATCTATTTCACGGTTTGGGCTTTTACTGCAAACTATATTTGATATTCTTGCAACATTGCAGTCAACAGAAACCCAGTGAGAATTAGCTAAATTGACTAATGACATCAGAGTACATGTTTCTGCTTTTGTGTGGAAACTTTGCAATGTGTCTGTGGAAACTACCGAAGAAAAATGATCCTCAGAAAAATCAGAAATAATATTGTTGAATGATTCCATGTAACGGTTGTGAGTCCTGGTGATTGCGTGTCTATATTTAGTTTCGCTTGATGGTCGGTATGTAACTAATTGTCCTGTTTTCCACCTGAAAAAAAAGGATTAAAGCAGATTTAAAGAAACTGAGCAGCCACTTTTTTTGCCGGAATTGGCTCCCAAACTAACTTGCAATCAACTCTTTTAAGATCTTTCTCCCTGCACACGTCGCAGAAATCAAGGACAAAACCAGCAACATTGAGAACAACAACATTGTCAGTAAGGGCGCAAGGGTACTGGGTGTGACCAACGTTGAATTCCAGTGCTACGATGGAAATATTCTTAGCCACTGTTAGATGACTCCGCATTTGAGGTGTCATTTTGATCAATTCGAAATTATATGTAAAGTGTGAGGTGAACTTACCTTTGGCTTGAAGTACCATTTAGATTTATGTACATTGCTGGAATAGTAAATAAATCTGAAGACGTTTTTAGCAGTGATATAAATTCTCGATGATCCTTTCTGCTGTAAAATGAGGGCAAACTTCTGTTGATATTTCGGCAATATTTGTAAGCATCTTTCCACGTTAACTTCACTGGAGTACTTTTGTCTCGAAATTGTTTAATGAAATGATAGTTGCCCTTTTCAATATGCACTTCAGTAATATCTGCATTTCTAGTGGCTCTGATCAGAGTTCGGTGAGTGGTCGCTTCTAATTGAAATCCTTTTATCCAGTAGCTGTAAAGAACCGGCCGCTTGGAAATTTCTGGCACCGCAGCTGCTTTTGAGCGAACATAGACATTGACGTCCATCCAATCATAGGTTCCTTGTGCCGCAAAGATGGATATCTGGTTCTGCGGAAAAGAGCCGAAATATCGTAGCCACATCCAGTATGCGCCCTCTGGTGAAAAGCGTTCATATTCTTGTGGAAGAACTTGCTTCACTGTTTTCAACTTCGTTGCCCTAATGTTTAGGACTACAAGATCATGGGTTATGGTGTTAAATGGTTCTGAAAATAACAGCACTAAGGCTTTGTGTGTTGTATCACTGTGATAAATGTTAGGGATTGAAAGTAAGGGAACAAAAGTTATGACGGAAGATCCTCCACGCAGAGCGGCCCCAGTCTTTACTTGATTGACATAATTTATGCCTCTAACTTCCTCATAATGTATCTGCCTTTTGAATTCATGTTGACTTTGCTTTATGATGAAATTCAACCAAAATGTACCAATGTGATTAAATACAAATTCAAAAACGATTGACTCTCTCCTGACATCGAATTCAATATCCAGTGATATGTCATGATTTTCACTATACCACACATTCAGTAAATTATTTAATTTTTTGGACTGAAAGTGCCTAGTTTTATCAAAATAATTCCACGTTGTAACAGTACTACTTCCAATAAAATTATTAGACTGGTAGTTTTGAATTTTAAACCATGTAAAGCTCCAATATGCTCTTTGAAGAAAGCCATTGATGACATAAGAGGTTGATATAGCCTTGTATTGAGACTGATCAAGGGTAAATGAAAGAGATGGACACATGGGGTATCCATTTGTGCCAGCAGAAATGGTGTCAGCTAAGCTTTGATTTATCTCTTTGTTAAGTTCAAACTTACCTGAAGATACTTGGACAACAGAACATGAAAGGGAGTAAGCCTTTAAAGACTTGGTTATTACAAGTTCCTCAAACTTCAGTCTTGGCTCACAGGGACTTAGTTTAATTAATGTGCAGTTAGAGGCAGAAATTGTAAAGTTGATTTGCACAGAGCTGTAGTTTTGGTAGAAATAGACAACAGCTATCACAGTAGATGTGTTGAAATAGATGCTTCTCTCTGGAAACCAAAATGGCCCACACAGAGTGAACATATTATTAACTGTCCTATCAGAATATTCAAAAAATGAAGTACCTCCATATCCACATTTAGATTCCAGTTTCCCAGTGTAAGTATGGTTAGTAATAGTAGTATTTAAAATAGAATTTTCAGAGGATCTTAGCCTCAAGACACAAATATATTCGAGGCATAATTCTCCAGGTAGACAGAAAACTTGTGTTTGCTTGTTCAATATCACATACTGACTCACAGTGAATGATCTTCCTCTGTATCTAATATATTGTAGTACATTGTACATGTGCAAGTTTCTCTGTACTACTTGCAACATACATTGGAAACTGCTAAACTGGACAGTTTCATTGGAATAAAATAACGTTGTTTTCTTTGACAAGAACCCTGGACCATCAAAGTAAGCGTAGTAGGTGTCATTTAATGATGGTAATTTTATCACTAGATGTTGGCACTTCTCTGCTTGAATTTTGTATGTGTAAATTTTCAAACGACTTACCAAAATTGTATGTATGGAATAGGGCTTAACTTTCAACTTTGTGTGAACAATTTCATTTTGCAGGATATCTTTTGAAATGACACTGAATTTTACACAAAATTCAGCATTCATTGGCTGTCTGATGTTTGCATTAAATGCAAATTCAGAAGAAACTGTGTAAAAATACAACTTGGAGTGTAATCCACAGTACACTATGTCTCCTTGAGCAATTTTTTGTTCCAGTGTCAAATTATTAACTGAACACCTTTCAAAGACATCTATCAGGTTGAAATAAATGAAAGTTACATTCCATCTGAAATGCCTATCTGGTGAAAATTTGTAAGTGTGCATCAATATTGTATCTGTATAATGCACAGTGCAAAATGTTGGGCTAAATTCCATTTCAATGATCGGCTCCAACACCGTCTTACTCTTTTCGTTCAAGCAGGGTAACTTATATTTTACGAACATAAAATACTGAAAATCAAGGGAATTTCTGGACAATTGAAACAGCCAAGAATTAAAGTGAATTTTCTTCACATTTATTTTTTGTAGCAAAAATTCCATAATTTTTCTGATGTAAACAAACCAATAATTTTCCGCAGATGTTACATCTCCCGTCCAGTCAATGTGCTGCAAAGGATTTTCGGCTTCAATTTTACTTGTCAGAAGATTAACCAAGACAAATGCAATCTGAACACTTGTTACAACTGTAAATTTTTTAGCTCCTCTGAAATTACACTTATAATTTTTTATTTCCATTTTGTAGCTTCCATGTAGTGTTTATTTTCAATTGTTGATGGTTCTCAAAGTATAAAACATAAATTCAAATTGAGATGATGACAAAAATTGTTTTGGGAAAATTACTTCGGAAAAAAAGCAATGCTATTTCTTATTCACAATTACCTGGTAATTTTCCTTACATTAAGGAGATTGCATCTAATAATTTTAAAATGTACATATTGCTTGGATGAGGAGTAATTATCACTGGACAAGAGAATGTATGCACTTGATAACCAAATACAAAGGCACACATTTCACACACAAGGATTACATTTCTCAGCTCAAGTTTTGATGTTTTAATTAAATTATTTCAACAATTATCTTGTGGATAAGATATCAAAACTGTGAAATTTTAGAAAATAATATGACACTCTTCTTTACTTGAAAATTTGAAAGGTGAAATTGGATACAAAAATGCTAAGCGAGCAGGTAAAAAAGGAAAATAGCAATTTGTTGCAAAATGAGACAAGTTGCAAAAAATAAAATCGAAATGTACCGCACAAATAACGCATTGGAGTTAAATCTTTATTTTTTGTTCTTGATCGGTAGTAATGATCACTTGTTTGGAGTCCTCACTTGGGATCAAGTAGCAATGCCTGGCAACGAAACATCCCCTTCCTTCTTTTTTCTTGCTGCAGCATGTCCAAATTCCTTGAATCAATGCATTCCTGTGGATCTCACATGGGATAGACTCCAAAGGGCATACCTTTTTTCGACATAAGACGCAATAACCCGTCGCGGGTGATGCACTCGTTGATGTCCTCTTTGTAGCAGTGTTTTGTCTCACCACGGACATTGGAATTGCTATACTTTCCATGGCAGATTTTTCTGCCAAAGCAGCGGCGCTCTTTGGGTTTTGTTTACCACTAGCTTTCTTGTCTTGAGAGACTGGCAACAGATTCATAACTTCTTCCCGTTTTTCAGGTTGTGAGCCAGGAAAATACACAGGCGGAATCACTCTTGTTCCCGTCAGTCTCGTAGCCTTGGCCATTGCGTTTCTTAATTCAAACTCGATGAGCTCTTGATCTCTCTTTAAACTTTTTACATTTGTCTCCAGGCGATCTCTCGTCTTTTTTATGCCTGCGATTTCTTCCAGCAAATCTTCTTTTGTCATGTTCAGATCTTTTATTTCAACTGCTTTGCTGATTTCATTCTCAATTTCATCCAGAGTTGCTTCACTGTTATTTGGAAACACCAGCAATCTAATCTTGTCTATTCTTACTTTCAAAGTTTCAAGTTCTCGGTTTCTTTGACTCAAGTGGTGCGTAATATTTTTCTTTTCTTCCTCTAGTGCTTCCACTGCCTTCTCTACTTCTTTAATTTTGCCATTGGTCACTTTATCCGGATTTTTGTCAAAATAATTCCCATAATTTTTGCTCTGGTAAGCATTTGCATAAGCTGTGATTATTTCATCTTTTTCTCGTGTTACTTTCTTCAGCTTCTGGAATTGAGCCTCAATTTGTTTAATTTCTCCAAGCATTTCCTCCTTTTCTTTTTCGTGTTTGGCTTCAATCTGTTTTATTTGGATTCTTAGGTATTTACAATTTTCTTTGTGAACAGTCGCTTCTCTCTCATTTTGAGAACTCGTAGGATTTCAGTTTTCCCGTTTGTAAGCGTTTCTGTTTATTCTCGGTGACTGTTTCCTTCCGTTTTCACAATCACAGTAAACTTATCGTATGTTTCGGTGACTTTCTTTGGCTGATTAAAAAGCAATTTGAAACGACAGCACGTCTGTACGTCGTTGCGGTTGAGTGGGATATTTTATTTCTATTTTGATACTTACTTTTTTTACCTGAGTGCTTACAGTACTTTTTGCACCAACAAGTGGTATCTATGAAGACAAGAACTGGTCAAATAATGATCATGCTCAGATCAATTTCATGATGACGTTGCCAACAAAATAAGTAGTCTTTAAATCAGAATTTTCACAAAATGTTACAAACATATTGCACAAATGTTGGTGACAAATTATCTATATTGCCTTATTTCCAAGTTAAACGCTATTCATATACATTTATATACTTCTAACCTAGGAGGAAGTTCTGGCAATTTTCCATTTTCAACCAATTGTGAGGTGTTATTTTCTAGGAGTTAGACAATTATGAAAGATTGATTATTCTTAAATAAATTACGAAGGTTGTCATGTGTCAATAAATACCGGTTCAATTATATGTTGTATTGATTTAAGTATGTCTTTCAATGAATTTGCTCTGAAGTGTATTTGAATCTGGAAACTAAAGCAAACAATTATGTTGAGTGGTTTGACTTGAGGAACTGTTGCTTTATGATGACCAGTGAATTCCCAACAGACTTTTGCAGGACTGTATGAAACTACAGACACTATTCAAACAGACCAATTATTAATATTGTACAGATCAGAAAAAGATTTGGAATGTTGAAATTCGCAAAATACCTGACACAAGGCGATTTCGCAACCAAGTTCTTAATGATTTCATCCACTGTCTACTGAACATGCTTATTTCTTCAATGTACCAGAGATGCTCTGTGGAGGCGGCTCACTTCCCACATATTCAACACCCCTGGTGGCTAGAAGACTCAGCTGCAGACCAGCGCCAGAACAACATGTATTACTGTTCCCTTAATCTAAGTTAAACTCATTGATTGATTTATTGTCTCCCCATTTGTGTGGAAAACAAGTTATTTTATAATAACAATCCCTGCATCCAACCTTAATTGAATAGAACTAAATTATAGTTCTTGATGGCATTTGATGCATTCTGGTTTCCACAGAACCCTGGGTCATATTTAACGTCAATTAAATGTTCTTTAGCCGCAGGCTTAGTTACGTCAACTTACCAATAGAGGTCTCTGGTATCAGAAACATTTTCAAAACGTACCCTTGGTGCCCCAGAGTTGTATGCACTTAGTCAGAGTCATAGTTATGTTGAAAATTAATTTGTGATATTTTTATGCCATGTAGATCAATATTGGTTTTCTTTCCCCTTCAAGGGATTGTCAAAAACTTATGATTTTGAAACAGGTGAGTTTGCCTGGATTCGTAAACTCACCAAATTCATCAAAGCAATTTCACGTCAGGTACCAGTCTACAGGTAAAACTAGGTCAAGTCAGAAGCTTCAAAGTAAAGTGATGTCGTGTGTGTTAGGGGATTCCCCATTCTAATTTCAAGATAAGATACAGTTGCATGTTTACAAAGATGTATTTTGATAAGAAAACGTGTTTACAATGTGATTTGACAAGGAGTAATTCACAATGAATTGGATTTATGCTGTTGGAACTTTAATTATCGCTCACCTGACTGGCCTACCAACTTCCATAAATGGCCAAAACCAAGGTAAGTATTTTCTTTTAGTTTGTCTGCTGATATTATTTTATTTTGCAACAATCTGTTCACCATTGCGGGAAAACCAAACTGAACAAAGTTGGAAAAAGGTCTTTGAAAGGCTTGAAAAAGATTTTTTTTAGGGGGGGGTGAACACACACCGCACTAACTTGATTCCACCATGTCACAGATAACGAATTGTAGTTTGAGGAGTAAGATTGTGATAAAAATGCACTTATGTTGGTTAAAATGAAAAACCACAGAGGAAGTTTCGATTAGCATGCCTGTTGGACTTAACTTGAACTAGATTAATGTGAAAAATACAGTAGTGGATTCAACTCCTGGGTGCACTGCCGTAATGAATGTTAAATTCGTTTCATTTTTCCGCAGACGATAGGATCGACCTTCCAGATCGATACACGACGTATGAACTGGGTCTGATCAACATAACCTGTAATGTTTCAGATCTCCAAGATGGACAGCAAGCCTCATTCAGGTACAAAGCCAAAAAAAGCAACTAAACAATTGGCGGATTAGTTTTGGGCGCTTTTTTTTTTTTTTTTTTTTTACAGAAACAGCCAAAATTGACTCTTAGTGGTAGAAGCAGAATTTCAAGAAATTTATTTGCAAAATCTTAAAAGGTTAAAGTTGTCTCATTAGTTATGGTTAAATAAATCAATTGAATCTTTACAGATTTAGAAGGGACGGAAACGAAGCATACATACCACCAAATGATCCAGAACACCCTGAAAGATTACTTCTCCAGAAAGTACTCACAACAGACGCAGGTAAATAAAGCATTTCAGCTGCCAATACGCCCTAAAACCTGTCTCAATTAGTACAAAAAAAAACCTGACACAAATTTACAAGGGAATTTATTAGGCATGTCTTTAAATGACAACGAAAGTTGAAAGTTGAATGTTTTAAACAAGTTATACTGTACATGAGTCAGCATCATCTTATTGTAAATTTTTTATTTGTTATTTTTTTGGAAACACAGTTTTCACATTGTGACAAACAAAAATGTCATGATGTATGAAACATAACAAGAGTCTTTTTAATGTTCTCCAGGTTTGTACTACTGTGAAGTGACTGTAACTGGCCCTGGGGGATGGACAGGATCTCGTTCCGTTTACGTCGATATTGAATGTGAGTAAAAAAAAAATAAACAATTGAAATATATTTTTACTTCAGTTATTATGTTTCGCCACAGAAATGAAAGTCGTAAAAATATGAACTGTCGAAAAACTTCACAATATTTGAGATGCTTACGTGTATTGCAGATAAGGCTCGGTGGGATCACTATGCACCCAAGAGATTTGCTACAGGACTAGGTGGAAGTGTGATGATGGAGTGTCAGGTTGGTTTAAAGATCCATCCCCGGTAAATTGGCTTGTTGCCCCGGACCAAGGTCTAGATCTAGGCAACCCTGTCTGAGGGTTTTTGCCCGAGGACTGGGTGGCCTAGATCTAGACCAAGGTCTGGGGCAACCAAGCCAATTTACAAAGGGATGGATCTTATTATAACCCAAAAGAATTTGCCTTTTTAGACACTGGAGCGAGCCTCTTTCCTCCCCTGTGAGCCTTTTTGTTTACCCAGTGGCCATATTGGTTGGCTCACCAAGGTCTTTGGTCTGAGGCAACTAAGACCGCGCCGGCGGGTTATAAGATGTAATTGATACATTCCAAGTAAATCAAAATGACCCCTTTCGGCAATAAAAAGCTCATCACTTGAGTTCTGATTTTCAATACGCTGCAAAGCACCATCCATTCCACCTGCTTAGAATCTTCAGAAGCCAGCCAAAAATCCAGTAGACAAGCAACTAAGCCCCAGGTTTGAACAACACAAGAACACACTAAATTCGTCTTGGGATTCTGTTAAAACAAAGTAACCTTTTTTCATTGACAGTTCCGAGCCAATCCAGTACCTCAAGTAACATGGACGTACACGGAAGGTAACACTATGCGACCAATACGAGACCGAAGTATTCTAACAACAAATAGTGGACACAATGTCATCAGCAGCTACTCAATAAGCTTAACCACTGGTACGTAGTGTCTAATTCTCACATCTGGTGTAAAGTTCAGTGTAGGAAAAAGAAGATATCCGATTAAAAAAAACCCCTCGGAAATGTCTTTTGACGCCAGAGTGAAACTGGCCACACATTCGTTTTCCAAATATTGATTCTTAATAACGTGCATTGGGAAAATAATTGTGATTGTATACCGAAATAGTGGTTCCTAGAAAATCACATTCTTTGTTCTTTGTTAGGAAAATCGAGGTTGTCTTTTATTAAAGGTGGAAGTTGTTGATGACAGGGTACCAAGGTTATACACGTGTTTAAATACTGTTTATCATGAGTATTCCGTGATTCATCTTTTCAGACGCAGATTACGGATCATATTCGTGCCAGGCTGTGAACTCAGCCGGAACTTCAGACTTTGAGTTGACTCTGGAAGAGCCAGGTTAGAACATTAATGCCGATATTTCACGCGTAAAAAAGGGCTGTAAAATCAAGTCTAAATTTCGCCGCCAACTAAACCATCTATCAAATCGTTTTGATAATATAATATTGAGGAGTCATTGTATTCTAGAATGGATTTTGTAGGGCTACCTGAGGCACCAATTGTATGTTACGTTATGAATGTGACAGCTAATGAGGTACAACTAATGTGCATTCCAGGCTTCGATGGTGGGGAAGAAGTAAGTGTCTTCTTAAAAATTTCTTCGTTAGACCAGTACCTGTCTGTGAAAAAGAAATTAATTACAGGGTGGGATTTTCCGAAGTTATTTTTGTTCATTAGAAAGCTAATTACCCCCTCTTCGCATAAAAACCATTTCAATAAGCGTGCCAATAATTTGCAGCCTTCGTTTGTGGTGGAGCAGAGCGGATTGCGTGTATATCCGGGTGAAACCAAGTCCCAGTTTCAAAAACTCAGTAACGGTTCCTATAGCATCCTTGTTGAACAGCTGTATCCAAACATCACATACACACTCAAGGTATTGGATTTTACTTCAGAGAATACTGTCAGACTAATGTATCAGGGCCCAGGATCACAATATATTGCAGTTTCCTTACTCACTTCACATCCTGATGGATAAGTGACCAGTAGCATTTGCTGTAAGTGTCATTTGTACGTAGATTTTCCTTGTCAGAAAATAATGCTGGCTATTATTGCTCCTTTAGGTTTTTGCGAAGAACAGACATGGCAAAAGCGTTGATGCCTTCGGTGTGTTAATAACCACGTCAGGTAAGCCTTTTTTGTCTATACTGTATTCACATCTCTTCGTATCAGTATTTCGGATATCAGCGTTTGGTCCAAGATCCAGCAGTCTAGGGTCTGATGGTATGCCATAAATAGCTACACAAATATACCGCGAACCTTCGATCACACATTGCCACTGGCTTGCATCAAAAGTGACCGTGCGAGGAATTTGTTCTTGCCATTTGAATTGATTCAAGCATTAGATGGTGATACATGTTGTTTAGAACAAGGATTTGACATTGTCATTCAATGATTTTTACGATATATCAAGCCAAAATAGCATTGACTTTACATTTTGTGTTGTCACAGATGGGAAACCACCAGTGATAGCTAAGGATGATGAATTGAACCTACCTGTATTGATTGGCGGAGTCGTTGGCGGTGCTGTGGTGCTGATTATACTCATCTGCATTATTGTAGCTTGTATCAGGTAAAATCCTGTTTCTCGATTTAAATTTCACAATGTTTTAACACGATGTGATTCAGGTTCATAGTTTTTACTGTGACAAACGAACCATTTGTATTTGTAACAACGCATATTGAAATCGCGGAACTTTGAATTCAAATTGAATACATAACTTTATTACAAAAAAATTGTGAACAAGCTCCAAAAGCAATTTTTGGGACTGTCTGTCCAAAAATTGTTGAATAAAAACTTTAATTTAAGGCGGAATAATAATCTGAATTTGTGGCGAAAATCTGAAGACAAAACGCATAATGCATGTTTTGTTTCTGTTTGTAGATGTCAATGCTGTAAGTCATGTTGTTCGTGCTGCAGACGTTCTTCTCACACCAAATCTTCCAAAGTAAGTCCGCTGCAGCTATAAACAGATGTTTACTCTTCAAATAAATCCGAAAAGCAAATGAATCTGAATCGGTGGATCAATGCAATTTTGTATAATGAGAAGACGAAGAAAATCACATGTTTTCGCCCCGTTATTTACACTGCTGTAACTTTAGTTGAGAATGTAGGAACAATGAGAGCCTTTCCAAAATACAGCTCGGAATACAGATCATGTGAAAGGTTTCACACCGCACTCACTGCAGCTGTTATCTCTGTTTACGTTAGATAAGTGAACAATTAGAAGTGCAATTTGTACTGATCATCTTTGCAGAATACTGCTGAACTAGATGAGAATTACACGAACAGTCTTCGGCGACGGGACCAAGTCAGATATGACATACCCAGACCAGGTATGTAGTATTTGTTTCCAAGGTCCCCATCACATTGGCGGTGATCCTTTATTTTAGGGTCGTGCAAAGATGACTCCATTCATGAAATCTGACCGACGAATAGGTTGGTGTTCGCGTAAACCTATGTTCGTGTGGCTTATTCACACTGCATGGAAACGAGACCAGTACAAGGAACAGGACAGTGAGCAATGGGTATTAATAGGTATACAGAAATGTTTACACAGTCCACGACAGTTAAAAGACCCTGGATACATTGTTTCCTATTGTGCTGTTCCAGTTCCCTGTCCTGGTCCCGGTCCCGTTCACGTGCAGTGTTAGTAAGCCATTAGACAGGTAAGCCTATGTTAGTAAGACGGGTTTTACTGTACTTTAATGTTGTATGTTCCAGTGTCGTCCTCAAGTCAGCAGGAGGTTTTTGAGGGAGGTTTCCTGCAGCAGCCCCCGTCACGAGTTCGTGGACGACCGTCGCACATACAGCTCGAGGGATTCGAACCCGGTGAATCCGACGACGGGGTTTTAAACAGGTAGAACTACTCCTGCAGGTCCCCATTCTTGGACCGTCGTCATTTTTGCGGCCAAAATTTTGATTAAAAAGAGAGCCTCCGACTAACAGTACGAGGCAATACCGACCACGATCCCCGTTCTTATCATGCTGGACCAGATCTAACACCTAGACCGTCCCCCAAAGAGAGTGACATGGACAGGGTACCCCCCTGAACAGGGTGACCCAGACAGGATATTCCCTTCCCTCCCCAGACAGGGTAACCTAAACAGGGTACCTGCCTCCCCACCTGCCCCTAGATAGGGTGTTCTGGACAGGATACTCCCCTGCCCCCCCCCCAATCCTGACTGGGTGACCTGGATAGGGTACCCCTCCTCCCTGTGAACAGACAAACACCGGTGAAGACATTTCCAAATGTGTGGACTCACATTGAACGGTCCACTGGAAAAAAATTCTGTGAATTGAAAAAATATTAAGCGTCATTGCAAAGTTATCTATGTGAGGGAGCAGTTTTCTGCAATACCATTTAGTCAGACATTAACATTGGCAAGATTTTATTCTATTTTGTCCAGAGGGCACAATTATTTATAAGCAAATTGTATTGAAGAAAACTTCAACCATTGATGATTTCATGCGTTGTTTTATTGCTACAGAGGCCACGTCCGTGAGGGAGGCTCGTCACGTACACTTGAAACCATGATCGACGAACCCACAGTTCATGCTGATCCACGACAGGGAAACAATGCACCAAATCAACTCAACAAACCAAGAGGGTAAAACATTCCGAACTGCAGTTTGGTGGAGTATTATTGTAGACTATGACCCATGATGATCTGTTTCAAGTAATGCCAGGGACTGATCGCACGTTTCATACGGGAAAGGATTTATACTTTAAAAATTTATGCGATCTTATCTGAGCTATTTACTATAACCACTAGGACCAAATTTAGGTGCCTCGTCTTAAGATTACTGGTATCTGGAGATGTCCAGGGAATGAATATGGATTACAAAATGAATTTTGTTTTCCTTGACAGGTGGGGAGTGAACAGGTGGGGTAGTATGGGTAGAAGCCCGGCCAAGAGACGCTCGACAGAGGAGTCACCGTACGGGTTCCCGAACCCCGCGTACATGCCGGACGCACAATCCATCCACTCAGGTGAGTTTTTCAAACTTGCATGGTTTTCAAGGGCTTCACGTGCAATAACTGCACTCGAATCCTTTTACATTGACCAGTGTTTACGTTAAGTGTTATTACCCGACACAAATTAGATAAGATTTGTACCAGCTTTGATAGTCTATTCTCGTGAATTCTTTGGATTTCAGGCATTTTACTAGAAATTTTCAGATCCTTCTGGATTTTTGTAAATTAATGAAATTAACTTAAGAAGGCAGCCCTGCTTCATTGGTAAAAGTTTTAACTGTAAAATGAAGCCTGAACAGTACAAAACTCGGATTCCCATATCACGAATTTGTTGTTCTGAAAAGACGTTTGAACATTAAGAATGTTATGTTATCAAACAGGTCATTCCAGAAGCCCGCAATCATTGTCTCATATGCAACCAATGCTGACCCGCTCACAGATCCCTCTACCAGCAATACCCCATCAGGATTTACCATACCAGGATGTGCCCTACTCCCCCGTGGTGGGACAGGGAGCATTGTCAGGAGTTGGTGTTTTCACTTCACTGCCCATATTAGAACCACTCAACGATCAATTCAGACGGGCGTCTATGAGACGCAAGAGTTCTAAGAGGTACAGACGATCCCCAGACCGACCCCCGGCGCCAAGAATGGGGCTGAGGGTGACGCCACCAAGGTCATACATTCCACCTTTGGATGGTTCACCGCCTGAAGGATGGGCGCGTCCATACCCGAGTCCAGATGACACTCTGAGCAATCAGAACCCTTTCTTCAGAGACAATCAAGGATTTAGTGGTTCACCTCAGGATCCAGATGCACAGCGTCCGGGTCAAGGTCGTGGTCAAACTTACGACAGAGACTCATTAAGAACTGAAGAACCACAGAGGTTAAGCAGACCACCGTCATACAATCTAATCATGCTGTCAGACAGCCCGGACGGTCAGGTGATGCAGTCTCCTTCTGACAGCAGACAGCGTCCACCCAGTGGTCCTGGAGGTCGCAGGAGTAGACCTCCGTCAGAGGAGATTTCAAGGCCACCTCATGTGCGCGGAGGCAGGGAACCTCCAGCACAGCCAACCAGAGCTCCTCCTCCGAGGCCTGTGCAGTTACCATTGCGTGAAGCTCTGCCTGATGTAACTCCAGACCCACCGTTACAGAGGCAAATATCCGGTAAGTGCTTCTTCTATTCGCTACAGGTTTGATCAACTTGTGAAGCTGTAAAAGGATATGAGTTAGTGGGGAATACAAATATAAGTCCATATTGATACTTCATGGGTGAGTGCAGAACTAAAAGATAAACTAATAAATAAAAGAATAGCTCAAGAGAAAATGTTTTAAGAAGAGAAAACAGGATTGTCACGGCACAGGCAAATCATGGAAAATAAAGAAGCTGGATGCTCATTTTTCCAGACAGCGAAAACATGGGGAATATGTCTGAAAATATTGAAACTTATTTTTACACAGAGAATTTACTTCCAGGATAAGGGGATATTCATAAATACTAATAATTTGTAGTGTTGTAATGGGATGTTCGTGTGATCTTTTCACTTTGTAGTAAATTTTTATTTGGTGAACTGGGAAATTGAATGAGGTTATTGTGATTGTAGTTTTGAGGGAATTTCTAGTCGTATATCTCTCTGTGGTTGTAGAAGGATAAATGCTATTTAAATGCAGAAAAACAGAGGTAAAAGTTGAGAACATGGAATTTTATCTTTCTCTTTATCAGTTTGGCAACTGCCGCTTTTATCATGTTTTCTATCGCTGTTTTTAGGCCCACAGCCGAGTCCTAAAGACTTACTTGGGCCTCTCGGTACCGATGAACCGTACAAAGTTCCAGATGAGGTCTGGGAGTTTCCACGAGATCGGTTGTACATCAGACAGAGGATTGGAGAAGGGTTAATGGGAGAGGTAAGGAAAAGAGGACATCATCAGTAGATCAGAATACAGATAAGTTGAGGGCCTCCGTAAATGACAAAGTAAACCTATAAATTCCATAAAAATGTTTTGAAAGTGATTGATACTTACAAAAAAGATATTTTTTTAACGCATGAAGGTATGGAGAGCTCGTGCAGATGGAGTTCTTGGTAGACCAGGGCAAATGGTTGTTGCAGTCAAAACCCTCCGAGGTTGGTGTTTATCACATTTTGAGTCCTGTAACTACAGAATGAAATGCGAAATATTATTCTGTTTGTTTTTGAAAACATGCCTATGAAACAAGTCAATTTTTATATCAATCAGGGTTCCCACTCAACTTGGTAAACCTGGAAACCCTTGAAAAATCACAGTGCCCACGAAAACCTGGAAATTTACTGGGAAAACCTGGAGAAATCATGGGATTTTGCCAGTCCTGAAAAGTGGGAACCGTAAATTCAATAATACGGAGGAGAAAATAAACGCAATAAGTTTGACTTTTCCAGATGATCACACGTCTGAGGAGCGTCAGGCCTTGATGCGTGAACTGCGGGTGATGAAGACTTTACAACCGCATCCAAATGTCGTATCTCTGCTTGGCTGCTGCATTAAAACAGGTTTGTTATTCTTTTCATTTTGTTGTTTTGAAGCTTGATTCCTCATGCACTTTTGGAATACACGTAATTTGGTTGGTTATTTACTACCGTAGAACCATGAATTTACGACCACCATCGGGTTCAGTGACAAGTGTTTGTAAAAAAAGAGATGGCTGAAGGACATCATGGAAAAAAAAATGTTGGAACGAAATAAATTCAAAATCAGATCGTAAAGTTGGTTCAGCAAGAAAGAGGACATTAAGTCGAGGAGTTAGGATTTGTTCACGTGCCGTCAATGTTAGCATTTTTGTGAGCAGCACCTTTGATCTTTTTAACGTTATGTGTAAACAGCACCCTGGGACTGCAATGAACCCATTTTTAAATGGTACAAAATAACGGTGACTTTGACGGTACGTGTAAACGAACCTTTACTGTAGATAATAACATTATATTCTTTAGAACCGCCGTACATCATCATGGAATACGCAGGACGGGGCAATTTACAACTTTTGTTACGAGCATACAGGTACGAAATACCATGCAAATCCACTTCATTTATTGGTCTAATTTTTATCACCTCAGGGCATAAGCAATAGTACAAATGCTTGCCTATTCTTTAAGATTGAGATGGACGAAGGATCCTGAATCCATGTCACCTTACGCGAACGCCCCACCAGTCAAGAAACTGACGTCACGTGATCTCGTGATCTTTGGTTTGGAAGTGGCTCGAGGGATGGAATATATTTCGTCGCAAGAGGTAAGCTTAAAGTGTAATTCTGTCCTCAAATTATTTAAAATACTGTACACATTTTTTTCTTGGTACAGTTATGACTTGGAAAGTCTCAGTGATGAACTGGATTGTGAATTCTGTGAAATTCCTTCCACTTGCAGCTGTTGCACCGTGATCTGGCAGCCCGGAACATACTCGTTGATGAGAACTATGTGTGTAAAGTGGCAGACTTCGGTTCAGCAAGAGACGTGGTACAATCAAGGCAATATGAAACCAAAACCAGGGTGAGTTGTAAAAATATATTTCTTGATCCATGAAATATTTGTATCGAAAAGGCACCTGTTGTTTGTAATGACTTATTTACAAACACGGAGACCGGATTGTTCTATGGCTACAGTTGTACCACGAGAAATATTCACACTGCACACATAGGAGGACAGATCCCTGTCCCTAAATGGTAACTGTGGCCATTTTTGGGACAGAGCCCCGTCCCTGGAAGCATCCGATTCCGTCTCCATGTGTGTGAAGAGCAATAATACACCAATTCCCAAAAAAACTACGGACATTTCGGAAAATAAAGTTGACAGTGAATTTTGTTTCCATTTGACAGTGTCGATTACCAATCCGATGGATGGCTCCAGAGGCACTGTTAGACTGTGTGTACAGGTAGGATACATATTAATTGAATATACCAAATGATTACAAGAGTGAAGTATCAGAAAACCAAAATAAAATTCGTACTATTTTCCGCTTATTTGTTGCCAGCACCAAATCAGATGTTTGGGCGTTTGGCGTGTTGCTATGGGAGATTGTCACCTTGGGATCGAGTCCGTATCCAGGGATGAACGGAAGTGACGTCATGGAACTCATCCAGAGTGGATACCGCATGGAGAAACCAAAGCTATGCAATGAAGATATGTAAGTATTGTAGTTCCCCTTGTGAATTGTATGAATTTAAGTTTACGAAATGTGTCGTTGACGCAAAAGATTCCTGACGCAGTCTTTTAATCCATAAATGGGTTTTATATCCGTGTCCTGTATTAGTACCAATGTTTCCATGAACAGCATATACAAGGTGAGACCAGCAAATGGTTATCGGACAAAATTTGCTGGTACATTTATTCATTTGGTCACAATAAACAATAGAAATAAAAATATCACTAAATTAATGTCTGATCTGTTTTAGCTACATGTTGATGCGGGAGTGCTGGCAGCCCGACCCAGATAAACGACCGTTCTTCACAGAATTGCGTGAAAAGCTGGAATCTCAACTAAAGCGTGCGGACTCCGAAGTCTATACGGACCAAATGTCTGAAAATATGTACGAAATACTGGAAGATCTACCTGGGGAAAAATGCTGAGCAGCAACCAAAGCAGGTCAAAAAGAGCTTTAAAAATTATGTGATGGTTCTGAAGTTGTAAGACCAAGACATTCAAAAAAGTTAACATGATTAAGCAGAAAAAGTTCAAAGTTTAAGAGAACTTTCAAAAAATTAAATAGTGACTTTAATATAATAATTAAACAAGAGAGACAATATTACCCTTGGAGTACACTGTCACTATCAATCTACCCAAAAGTCGAGACAGCGCATGGTCCCGCTTATAACGAGCAAACAGATGCAAAAGAAACTGTTCGATCTAAGTGGGTGCTTGTTGTAACCGAACTTTGTAACATTGCTATCAATGATTCTGATGCAAAGAAAGCTGCATGTTATGGCCGAGTGCTCGTTGTAACCGAACTCGTTGTAAGCGGGACCCAGTGTATTATATTTTTCAATCGTTTTTGAATTATTGCCGGTAGCAATTCGTTCGAAATGGTATGTGATGTGTGTCGATGCTTGGTAACAATCGTATGTTCTTTTAAAGAAACTAATTTGTACACTAAAATACATTCCAAATAACGATGTGCAGTGGAGATCAACACATATCCTTTCATGTGTATTATTGTAAGCCTTTTGTTTCTGAGTTGCATGTTTTCTGCGCTTTTTACAAAGAGTCAAGCATGTGCATCGCTTTTATTTTTACATGACACGAAACATTCCAAATGTTTCGGCACATTGCAAAATCCACTTTGGTCACCGATGAATCGGTGGTTAAATTATAACTTTATTGAAGATTGTTTTACATCTTTCCTGTGACACAATTTTACAATATTCCTGGCTTAGCTCATTCAGGTTTAGAAATGTTCGAGTACCTGTTGGTCAGTTTTTGCACAAATAGACAACGTGGGCCAAAGAGTGATTGAGTTTAGAAACGAACAACATTCCAGGAGTCTAGTTACAAGTTTGTTTGACATATGTTTTAATAAGCATGATATCTGGAAGAGTAAAATACTCAACAGGGATATGGAGATTGTTGATTGTATCCCAGAAATTGTATCTTCAGACACAAATGCACAAATGCCAGTTAATACCATCAAGTGATAAATATTTTATTCGGAAAAATGGTGTAAATATTCAACAAGCCCTGGTGAATATCATTACTTAAACGTGCATACATTTTGTAAATACTGAATTTTTGTACTTAAGTAGGTCTGGATCTGTAAAAACGTATGCACTTATAATGGTTTATTCCTTGGATATTTTTATGTGGGGAAATATTTGTGTACAGATTTATCTTTGCCTTTTACGAACAAGTTATTTCTTAGAATATTCGTTGTAGTTTAGTACCATTGAGTTTAATTATTTTATTATATAAAGGATATATAGCCTTTGTACTTTTGTACAATTTTATCTCTAACTCACTGGTTGGCTTCAAAATGTGCTAGTCACACACATGAGGGAAGAAATGCTCATTTTATTCTCATAGCCAAATTAACCTGCCCTATGTCATATATAGAATTTGTCCACGCATTCTAAATTTAATGTTGAATGTTCATTGAATTCTGCATTTCCATTTGTTCACAACAATTCCATATTTAACAGTCATCATTATTTCACAGTTGAAATTTTATATGTATTGAATTGATTTATCAAAAATAGGGAAAAAATATTTTTTGATAAGTTGTTTCACAATTACCTTCGAATATGTTCTCAAATTGGGGCATTAAATTGTTTTGATAGCTTTTATCACACCGTGACTTGAAGGCTTTTATGCAAACACGCTCTATATGTCCAACCTCAAAGGAGAAAAAGAAAATACATTCCGAAAGAGATTCCTGAAATAGGATATAAAATTTACGTTGTTGTTCTTGAATACGAATAAAACGCATATTTATCCATCAGTTTATGTGTGTGTATTTGATTGCTGGTATCAGATCAAGAAGTCTGGAACCACAAATCCTTTTAGTGCAATTTTGTTCATTGTTAAAACGACCAGAGGAAGCTTAAGCAAACTGCTTATCAAACATATTTTGTTTTTAAACATTTTTTTGGTTATATTTGGAGGTAAACACTTACAAGTCGTTACATTATTTCACATATGTTGACATTTATCTTATTCCCATTGATGAAAACAAATAATGGACAGTCCCGACTCGCGCAAACACATAGATATGTAGTGACAAAACCACTTTGTTCTGGCCTGGTGGTCACAAACTCACATTTTCTCAACAGCAAACAGGAGTTTTCTGGATCTTTTAATCCTGAGGCAGGATTATACAATTGGATTCTAACAGATCCAGAATTCATTGTGTGAACTATGTGGACCTGTAGGGAATTGCCAGGCAAGATACTGCTTGAGAATTTTGGTACAAAGCCAAATTGACTTGTGGCATCATTTCCGGTGTGTGCTATCTGTGTACAAGTGGTGTTGTCATCGTCAAAGGCATTGTGATGTGGTATGTCGGTAGTATTAAAGAACACATGATTTGGCAATTCTGAAAATGAAATATATAATTGGAAATGTATTACATCCATGAGAGGGCCTCTGCCACATCAGGTTTCCGTGCAAGACTACTTATTCACAGTTTTTAAGCCATCCATAGGAGATGGTGCCCGGTGACAATAGTTTGCTTAAAGCCCACTTAAATTTGTAAAGCATGTGCAGGTATACCTGTTTGCCCATTGTTGAGTATTGTTTGAGTTTCGCAAAGTACTCCTGTGTTTGTGGAACAGGATCTGCCATACAGCCACCGATAGGTGTTGCTGGGTAATCCGTCTATGTTGTAATTGGATATCATAACACATCGTTTACCTGCGGGAACTTAAAACTACCTTCATCAGTAACAAATCACAATTCGGTGTAATTTACCGCTTTGGCGGTTAGAAAGATAGCGACGATATTCGGTGTATGTAGAATTACGTAAATTAGACATGATACGAAGCTGAGCCGAAGTAGCTAAATAGTTAAGAGCATTGTGCTGCAGTAAGCTTGGTCATGGATTCAATCCCCACCAATGTTTGTGGACATGTCTGCAAGTATGTGGGTACAAAGGCTCAGCTACCACGCTGCACCACCTTCCTGTGTCACAACAGAGGTTCAACATTCAGCACAAGTGAGAAAACACTGAACCAAGGGATCCACTCTCGGGGAAGATATCATCAGAAGTCCAAAACAGGGACATCTGGCGCCGTGAAAAAAGAGTTGTGTCCTCCAAAAATTTTGTGCATGTGCAAAAAAGCTAGTTATGGTGAGGATAACAAGAACTTTACAAAAACCTGATTTCTGTAACTAAACAGAGTATAGGCGGACGTATATATTTTAAACTTCGGTACTTTGTTCTCTGTCGCTATTGAGTTTCAGTATGATGACAACAAGAAGGTTTTATTTTCTGAAAAGGCACCGTTTCCACTAATCAATATTCAGCATCGTCGTTCTAGTTACTGAACTTCAACGAATTTAATTTTTTTTACTCGTACTTTGTTGTTCGGCTATGTAATCTGCGGGATAATCTACAACTAATCCATCATCCGTATCCGTCCATCCACCAATGAAGGCTTCACTGCAAGGCAAAATTAGAAATCTATGGTATTTCTTTATCACTAAATTTCATGTTTTCTTGTCATTCATTATCCGACGGATGGACAGTTTATTTTGCTATTCTGTCACTTTGTGTTTGTTTTCTTTGATCTCACCATTCAGTCAAGTCTTTCTCCAATTGCCAATATTGCCGGCATTTTGGTCTCTCAATTTAACTGACATTTTCTTGTACAGTTATCTTCTAATGTAATAATTAAGTAGCAAAATCAGTAATTTTTTCACAAAAATTATAAATAAATGTATGAAACATACCAAATAAAATAAAACAAAGAAGTGACTGATGGTCACTTAAAATAATATTAGAATCCGACATTAAGTCCTGCGGCAAGTTCAAGCATATTCCACTCCAAATTACTTCGATGAAATAAAATATAGTTGAACGCAATCTACAACACCAACTAGTAATCTATTTTGAGAGTATTTTGGTTTATTTAGGGCTTAAACAATGGTTACTGCAGTTTTGAAATTTTCTTCTTCAGACCTTCTTTGTTGCTCATGATGAAATAAAAGAAATTAACAATGAAATTAAGTAAAAGTCCGTTAATACTGGTTTCTTCGAAACTGAAGATTGAAACTTTGAATTAATAGAACCAAGAAATCGGAGCAAGTCGAATCCATTAAATTTGTGACGTGATATCAGTGCCAATCCGGGATGCTAACTCAATAGAAATGCAAAGCTAACCGAGATCTCGTAGGATGCAGCATGTATGCTTCAATTGCGACAAATTCCTCCTGTGAATCCACCATAGCCAAGGAGGTACTCTCACCAAGCCTTTCGCAGTATACAAGAGATGTTGAATGATCTCTCTGTGTGCTGTCAAATGTGTATGTGGAATTTGTCTCAAATGGTTTAGGGTCTGCATGTACAAAGGCAAGAGACATATTTATTTTTTGCCTGAGCTAAAATAGAAACAGCTGGGGCTGCCGACACCTTCTTGAGCAACTTTCTCAACATTTTGACAAACAGAACAAAACTAGATAGAATCTTTCAAAAAATTGTGTACACAAATTCAGTAGCTATGAATTTGGCCGCGCATTTGGAAAATTCATACCAGTTGTAATTGAAAGATTCACATTAATCTCTATCCGAAACAAGTAAACCGTTGCACAGCTCTTCTAAAAATGAGGAGAATACGTCACGTGGGATGTCACGTGATTACCACCAGCGCATTCTGAAGTTGAAGAGTTACACCAAACAGCAAAGTCTGTTCTTGGAATGAAATGAATTCCCTGCTCACAAACTGAAATACAAAGAGAAAATATCATGCGGAATTTTGAATTTGTTGCTCACAAACTTTTTTTCAGATCATGAAAGAATATTCACAAGAAAGCAAGCCCCGCTTTTGAAAATGAAACCTATTTCTTTGTATTTTTACCTTTTCATTGGTGTTACAAAAATGCTAAACAACAAAAAGACTTGTGTGGTATTTACCAGACACTTTTGACTTGAATGTTGCCAGTTTAGAATCATAAATGTTTCCAACAGTCTGAGTGATATTTGCTTCTGATGAACAAAGAATGCAAACTTTGGTTCCTTCGTGGCATGAAATGTTTTCACAATCTGGATTTTCTTCACAGTAACGTAGACATTCGATACAAATTCTGATAGTAAATTGTTTCAGAATATTGCAAAGATGACTGCCAGAAACTTTGGTAACTTTCCTTCCAATAAACAAAGAAAATGTTTGATTTTGACTCAAAAATATGAAACTCAGCCACACAAATAATGCTGCAATGGTACACATTATTCCGTTTGTGAAGTAGCTTGTTTGGCACTGGTATTGTATGTGGAATAGGTTCAGAGGAGCTGTTTAGCTCAGTTTATCGGTGGGAAATTACTGGGGACCAATAACCTTTGAAGTTAAATATGTTCTTACAATCGGGCTTTTCCTATTTTGATTTTGTTCAGTTTATCTAATTAAGCTAATTAAACAACAACAATTTTTCATTATTATTAAAAGTTGATTATCACATGCACTCCAGGCGTCAGCCAAGAATCAATAGAGTTTTCTCTAAAGGGCTTTTGCTGAATTCTGCAAATTGAATGAATCATGATAAAGTCTAAAACTGGTCTGGTTACCAAAGATAGTACCCATCTGGCTACAAATATGTTACCAGTAGTAGTAATACTAAGAACATTTCCATTACTACCTCTGGTTTGATGTCTGTTGCCACCCACCACATTGAATGGATACCATCTTAGAGAGAGTAATGGAAATATCTTTTTTACTACTGCATAGAGGAATATATCTGTTGTGAGATATGGACTGTCTCTGGTAACCATACTACTTTTAGATTTAGTCAAGATTCACTGAATTCAGCGAATGCCATTTATAGAAAAACTCAATTATTTGGGGTAATCAATAACATCGAGGTGTCTAAGATTTTTGAGGCAACTTTCTATTTTTCAAAAATAATCACTGTAGATAATGAATAGAAAGTTGCCCTGAAAATTCACTGAATCCAGTTGAATCCAGCTAATTAGATGAATGTCCACATAACTAGATTAGGCCTCTGTTAGCCATGATCGATCAATCACAACTTTAGCAAAACAAGTCATTTTCCACTGATGTAACTGTTCCTTGTCCTTGAATCAAAAACGCTCATTATCTCATTTCTTGTTGGACTGTGTTCAATTACCATGGATTACATTGTTGTGTGAGAAAATCATCTCAAATTTCCGTAAATTATCTTTAAAACCAGAAATAGTATCTTTACCAGACAAATGTTGGCAGTAGAAAGCCGATAAGAAGCTATCATCAGTACACATCAAATCAAACTTATCTAATTGCATTAACTCGTCTATATTATTCTCTTTGAAGAAGAAACCAATTCTAAATTCAACTTTACTGGTGACACGTAGTCCAGTACCCATCTCTACTCACACAAAAAGAGGTCTTTGAAAACTGAATGTTTTCATTTTCTGAACTATGCATACATTTAAGATTTTTCAGAAATTTCAATGCTCATTGTCTATCACTTAGGCGGATCTAGGAGCTAACCACTGAATGCAGCCCTCCTGTTATAAAATAGTATGTAGGTACCCCCTCTACGGAGGATCATGGATCCACCCCTGAATCCATCTTGTGATGTGATGGTTTAGAGTTTTCCGTCCTCAACCTTATTATAGCAGATCATCCAACTCTGTGTTAAGATGAAAATCTGTCAAATATGACAGAGATGTCATCTTCAAATAATTTATAGTCAATGAAAATCACATTTTCGAGGGTCAAATGAAATCAAAGTTGGGATCTGAAAGCTGACCACAATGGTACATGTTTCAGTTGTGTTGAGCCATTGGGATAATCTTCCCCAGATCAATACATTAATTCAAAGTAAAATCTGGTGTACTAGTTTATTTAAGTTTATTTAGTTCTTGAACACAGCACACCAGATTTTAGCTCAAATCAATTTGATGATCGTGGGAAGAAAACCTGGATGGACTTCACTGGACTGAAACATGTTAGCATTTTTGATGGTTAGGTTTCAAGCAACAAATCAAGGTAGTTCGTCACAACATAATTTAATAGCATTTGTTTGGACAAAATAATGGTTTTGAGATATATTTTAAATTGTTTTTTTTTTGTTTTTGTTTTAATAAATGTTTTTATTACTGTACTCGGGCTTACATTGACGGAGATCTAGGCCATATATATAGTGGTTAGTAAATTATATATATTGTTTGAAATTGTTTAAGCAATAGTCATCAGCCAGTTAATGAGTCATCACACCACAAAGATGATCCAAGTTTCCATTGGAATCAATAATAATCTCCATTTTTCTCAAACTTGGCATGGTAAAACTTCTTAACAGTTTTAGATGTTAGAAACTTAGTTCTTCAGATAGAAATATTGAAGTAAATCAACATCCTTGTATTTTAAATTTCTATTTTCATTAAATATCATTTTGTCTCCCTAAATGATTGACCACCGTTAAATGTGCAGCTGTGGTCAATGAGGCTTGACTGTTACATTTTGTCATTGAACACATGGCTGTGATGTCAATATTGTGAAGAACTATCTTAAATTTCAATTGGTCTGAAAAATACTACTATCCTATAGTGGTTAATTTTTGGGCACCAAAAATTTTGCTGATGATATTTCTGTCATATGTTTGACAAAATTTGTCTTGTATAATATCATTTATCTGTAGCTGATAAGAATTTTGTTTATTCCCTTTAGCAAATAAACTGAATAATGAAGAGTACTTTTGTCTTTGAAAAGTTTTTATCAAGGTTTGAAGACAACCACGAACAACTGATTGCTATTGGCAGTTTTTAACTTTTTAACGTGCGTGAAGCTAAATGTTCAGAAATGAATATTTGCTGCTGCCACTTTGGGTTACACATATTTGTCATCAATTTTGAGGCGACATTACGATGTTTACCAAGTGTGTCAGTTCACAAAAGAAACTTTTGAAAGGTTCGTTGAAATAATGCCACTTTTTTAGAAAATAATGTACTTAAATTGTGCCAAATTCAATCAACATCATGGGAAATTAGTTCACAAACAGGCTCGTGGTGCCTTTAAAGCCATATTGATATCCAAGGAGTTGAGAGTTACGTAGACTAAGAAATGCTCATTTTATTCTTACAGCCATATTAACCCAACCCATGTCATAGATAATGTTTATCTGTACATTCAAAAATAATGTTTATCTGTACATTCAAAATTTAATGTTGAATGCTCATTGAAATCTGCATTTCCATTTCTAAATGCATAACATTCCATACTTAACAGTCATCATTATTTCAGAGTTGAAATTTTATATTGAGTTGATGTATCGAAATAGGGAGAAAATGTATTTTCATAACAGTTGTTTTACAATAACCTTCAAATATGTTCTCAAATGGGGGCATTAAATTGTTTTGAATGTTCATCACATGGTAACTGCCTCAAAGTAGAAAAAGAAAACACAAGATTTCTGAAATAGGATATAAATTTTATGTTTTTGTTCTTGGATATGAACAAAGCACCTATTTATCCTTCAGTTCATGTGCATGTACTTGCTTGTTGATATCATATGAAGAAGTTTGGAACCACAACTTCTTTCAGTGAAATTTTGTTCACTGTTAACACAACCAAAGAAATTCAGTGGAGACTTTAGCAAACTACTTTATTAAATGGCTTTTGTTTACAAACATAATTATGTTTAATTTGAGATGTGAATACTTGCATGTTATTATATTATTTCACATATGTTGCCATTTATTTCATTCCCATTGATGATAACAAATAATGGACAATCTGGACTCAGGCAAACACACTGATAAGTGGTGACAAAATGACTTTGTTCTGCCCTGGTGGTCACAAAATCACATTCTGTCAACAGCAAACAGGAGTTTTCTGGATCTTTTAATCCCGAGGCAGGATTGTACAACTGGATTCTGACAGATCCAAAATTCATTGTGTGAACTATGTGGACCTGTAAGGAACTGCCAGGCAAGATATTGCTTGAGAATTTTGGTACAAAGCCAAATTGACTTGTGACATCATTTCCAGTGTGTTGTACCCGCACACAAGTAGCGTTGTCATTGTCGAAGGCATTGTGATGCAGTACATCAGTGGTGTTAAAAAACACGTGACGTGGCGTTTCTGAAAGGAAAAGAGAAACGGAATATTGATTTGCCTCAAACTTTTCCTCTGTGTAATGTAGCCATTTACAGACGTTCATCGACTAGACATCCATGCATGTATTTCGTCATCTGAGTGAAATAGAAGAAGCTAGTAACCTGCAAAAAGGTTTAACATCTTAACTAAACAACACAATTCATTTCAGTTTTTCTCAAATCCGATGAAGTTGATAATTTTGTACAATATGGACACAGAAATGCTTTCAAAAATTTTCCAGTAGCAACAAAAAAATTCCACCAATGGGATTTAACCTAGTGTCCACTGTCATTGCTTGTAAGTCTGAGACTTTAAACCCTCAACAACAAAAAGGTCAATTAGTGCACTACCTAGAGTCAGTTTCAAAACCCACCAAATGACCAATATCAGACTAGCTCAGTAGACAAGAAAGTAGGACATAGCACAGTGATTGTAAGTTCAACTCCCACCAGAGGCAAGTTTTGTTAATATTATAAAAGGTTGACTTCGTCTTATATGCTGAGAACTCCATTGGCGCGCAAGTTGCACAGTTGCTCAAATTTAAATTTACCTGTTTGCCCACTACTGGAGGTAGTTTGAGTTTCACATAGCACTCTAGTGTCAGAGTAACAGTCCTTTCCGTACAACCACCGGTCAGTGCTGCTTGCCCTACCATCCGTGTCATAACTCGATATCATCACACATCGTTTACCCGGAGGGACTGAAAACACATGCGTGGATAAAAAATATCAGACTAAGAAGTGGTTACAATACTGGAGGTATGGGCTATAGCCCTTGGTTATGTAAAAATAGCAAGAAAAATATCTTTGCTTTTTGGCCTCAACCAAGCCAGTTTCTGATGCTGCATTTGGTTGCATGGTTTCATTACAAAACATACATTACAGTGTACTAGCTATTTCTATCGACTGCCTTCTTTCAATGAACAATGTAGATGGTGCTTCAGCAGGGTAAACAAATAGGCTGGGCCCAACAGCAATGCTTTATTCCAGACACACCTTTCTTTACATGACCATTTATGGCCATATGAGGGGATTAAATAAACGATAACGCTTATTTGTTTTCATGTAACTTTGCTTACACGACCTCACTTTTTCTAGTAATGCAAAAAGTAATCTTTCGTGCAAAATTCTATTCTTCATCACCAGCGTGCACTTACAAGGCCTTGTGCTGAAATCTGATTGGTTGAGGCTCCTCACCACATTTAACCAAATTATTTGTGTGTCCCAACTCACTCGCCCAAGCTCCTCAGTTTGCCCCACCACCCTTTTAATAAAATCTTCATGCTTCCAGAAAAAATAAAATAGCTGAATCTTAATGTGCTGGTGTACCATATTTGGAAAACCCATTGCAATGAGTCCCCTCCCCATGTCACAAGATTTTGCAGGATTATATGGCATTCATGGAATTTTATAAAAACTTGTAAAAATCCCACAAAAGACTGAGGGACCTAATTACAGGAGGCAATAGAAGATGTTCCAGTGGCGATTAGTGTTTTAATCATCACATGTTTTCATCTTGCTGACTCTTACTTGTTGGGTCTGCCGTGTAATCTTCGGGATAATCTGCAAGATCTCCGCCGCCCTTGTCGGTCCATCCACCAATGAATGTTTCACTGCAAAGAAAAATAACAAATTGACAAAGTACTATCATGGCTTTGATATGTGTGAGGTGTGACTTATTAGCCTCAATTTGAGTTTCAGTTTTCAGATTCTGTTTGAGTTCCCGGGTCAAATTAATCCAGCTTGTTGAGAAACTAGCTGGATTTTGGTAGTCTGATTGCTTGGTCACATGAAAACTGAAACTGAAACTGAACTTTACGAGATGCGCTGCGTGAGTTCTACACTATTTTAATCTCGGAGATCACTCAATATTGGTGCCGGACAAATCTGGCAGAATCAGTTCAATAAATAGGATTTATTTTGAAATTGATCTATTGGAGTGTTTCCCTAAATGGACATGAATTCTACAGAATCACGAGAAAAAGGTCTGAAGGTCTTGAGACTTCCAGCAAATAGGCAAGTAGCTCAGACAGTAGCATGCAGGATATTAAAGTCAGAGGCCTTGTGTTCAACTCCCACTAGGGGTGACATTTTGCGGCTTAATTGTTTTTCTAATAGTTGTGTAGAATCTACAGAATGCACCTAGGTTTAGGGAAAACTAAATTAAATTTCAAGTGCCAATTGGACCTATTGACACAATTGAATTTTTTTACATAACAGCCAAAATTGGCAACAATGGCAATGTTGGGTTCACAGGCTTTACATGAAATCCAGCAACAAAATCAGTGAGCATTTAACCTGGGACCCATTTGTATCTGATGCTCACCACTATGTGCTACTGAGGCATGTGTTACTTCGGAGAGCTAAGGTCTCTATACAATCATGTTCTATTGGTTCCAACTAAATGACTAAATGTTCAAGATTGAAGTGGTGCAGGAACAAAGGAAAATTTAAAGATATCCCAAATAGCACATGCCTTGATAGCTCAGAGAGGAGAAATGGGTCCGAAAAACATCTGTTTCTGTTAAGAAAATTGTCAAAAAAGTTCAAAGTACAATTTTTTTATCAAGTATTATCTCAGGACAAAGCTGTTTTGCTCAGAGAACTTTCTCTGTAGAAACTGCATTCCATCTTGACTTTTTTAGGTAGAAAGTGGATAATTGCATCGACTTTTCTGGGTACAATGTGGTTTACTCTGAGACTTTTCTAGGTGCAACCTGTTTTGCTCTGAGACTTGTCTAGGTAGAACCTGAATTCATGGTAATTTCCAGAAATTAAATATATCTGAATATGATTTAGAGAAAATCCAAATAATTTTGATTTTTTTTAAAATTGAATGAACAACAAAAAATACATTCTGCCAGAAAATTGTTTATTATATGGTACTCTTCTGGAATAAATACCTTATTACTGAACATTTTTATTTTTAATTGAAAGAAAAGTATCCGTCTCAAGAAGATAATTCACATGATTCGTGAATTATTATGAATTCTCTGTCCTGGATTATCATTGTTTGACTTAAAAACTAAACAAAACGATTACTTCAAAAATAAGTGTAAAGAGATGTGAAAAGCTTACGAAGATCTACTTGGATCCAGCATGTATTCTTTGATCTCATTGAATTCCTCCAATGAATCCACCACAGCCAAAGACGTATCGGCTCCAAGACTCTGGCAGTAGGCTAGAGAAGCTGAATGGACTCGATATGCCCGGTCAAACGTGTAAGTTGAAACTGTCTCTGTGGGTGTTGGATCTTCAAAAAGATTAATTACCGCCCGCGTACGTAGTACGACGGGAGGTTATGTTTTCACAGGTGTCTGTCTGTTAACAGGGGGAGGGGTACTCAGTCCCGGGGGGGGTACTCGGTCCCGGGGGGGTACTCAGTCCCGGGGGGTACTCAG
>JBCAUG010290529.1:0-17755 GCA_038406175.1 Haplosyllis leylae | reverse complement strand
AATGGTATAAGATGGTGGGAAAGATAGTGCATAGTTGTGGTTATAAACTGGTCATGTGAGAAGAGTATATTACTTGCATTAGAAGGTAAAAGTACTGTTAGTTGTGGTACTTTCAGAGATTTCAGTTGAGGTAAAGTGGGTTTTTTTTAGTGGGTGAGTTGGGTATGGTCAAATAGTACGAAAGAGTTAATATATGGATGGTCTCTGGGTGGTTTAGGTGTTGATGGACCTTTTGTTCACATACTTGCTTCCATTTATCTCTCTGTACACTCATTTACTTGGGAGCAATGATCCTCAGAATCACTCCTCAGTGCTTAACCTACTGCGGAATATTGACCAGGGGCAACCCCCTACTAAATTATATCAAACATCCAGCATCACAGTCAGTTTGGCGGTGAAACATCATTATCATGAGTTTTCAAAGTGATAGCTTGTCAGTCGTGAAGGTGGTCTAGAGATGTATCTTGAACAGCCAATGAAATTGCACATGTATGCTCTTTTACTGATTCCTCACTTAGCTACCTAATTTATTGTTTCAGTGGGTATCTATTTCACTACCTAACTTTGGAATTAGTTCAGCAGAAACGTGCTAATATTTAGCACTTTGAGTTCAAGCAAAATTTAAATTGTCCATAACAAACTGTCCGTCTGTCCTTAATTTTCCTACCAAGTACCAGTTTTTGTTTTACTTCTGCTGGCTTGCCTTGGACTGCAGGGCTATTGTACCTAGTTCCTGATGCAAAGAACTCTGCTTTATATTAAGTTATGAAGTTAAGGCATCAATTGTGCTCAGTACAGAGCCTTCACTTATGTAATAAGTCGGGTAAAAAGAGCATCCTTTCTTGGTAAAAAGTTCAGACTTGAGGGGTCAATTCTGATGGGTTTTTGTTGGGATAAGTCCTCGAGCAAAGGGACAACCATAAACACGAGAACCCACCCAGCCAGCCACCACTACCGCGAGAGAACTCCCTACACCCCCTGAGGGGCCACAACACTCTGCTTCACCGAGTAATGCCTGAATAGTTATTAAATATACGTCGATTGGTCGGGGGTGCCTTCCATTCAAACACCACCAACCGGAGTAGCCAAGCTGCACAAACACAATTTGCCGCGGCGTTAACTCGATTTGCTTGATTTTATTTCATTCTGAAGGAAATAAGGGACTAATGAAGACAAACAACACTGTCGCACGAAATGTTTACCTTCCGAATAAAAACCGAGCTGCCTAATCGAATTACCCGAGTTCCCTTTATTAATTCAGAGCTAAGGTTCTGAGGGGCTAATTGGGTTTATAGGATAATTGGATAATACCTAATAAATGATTATTCGACTGAGTGACACTTTTTCTGGGTAGGACGGCACGCTCGCCAAGTTTAACAAGACATCTCCATTGCTCAGAAAGCCCGATGAAGAAACGGATAAAATTGAAAGGGAAAAAGGGGGTCGTCTACAAATGGAAAAGAAGGAAAACTGCTGGTAGCTTTGAAAACTCTGCCTCCTGAGATCTTTCAATTCAGTCTATTATCTGTTACATCACTGTCTGTCATTGCCGAGTACTTTTGATGTAATAAACCAGTACATCGAACCAGTTAGCTAGTAAATTTTGCTGAAGTAGTGAACTAGTACCACTGAACTAGAAAACTAATAATCCAGTACAGTAAACTAGTACCACTGAACTGGTAAGCTAGTACCTTTGAGCTAGTAAACTAGTACCACTAAATTGGTAACCAGCATCTTGGAACTAGTAAACTAGTACTTACAGAGGGATAGATATCTGCTCACTATCACTGAAGATTAAATACGTTTGCTTAGTATTGTATTCCTTTAGCTGACTCTCGTGTCTTCCATTTCATGAGAACAGTCACGGTATGATTTAGAGCGAAGGGTTAATGCTCCATTTGGTCATCTCTAAGTGCTACACACACCTTACTATTTTTAATTATCAGCACGCAAGTAGTACAGATCACAATATGTTGTCTGTCCCTTTTAGAATTCAGGAGCAAAAAGTATCTGAGAAGGAGGACTGATCCCCAGTCAAACTTAGTACATGCAGGTTTCAGCAATCCACAGGTTAATTTCCCTGCAATAAATCAATGATCAAATCTGAACCAATTAGGCATTTATGACAGTTTGACAGTTTAAATGGGACCTCCCTCGCGACTCAATAATAAAACAATAGAAAATCATTTTAAAATGTGCTGATAGAGTCAATAGTTTAATGATTTATCACTTTCTGTTTGAAAGGTGTTCAAGAATTGTGTTAAAAATTCTTTTGTTTTCAGGCTTTAACTTCTACCCCCCAGGTAGAGTGATAATCTGGTAACAGGTTGATCCGACAGGTTTCCAAAGGCCTTGCTCTGTTTTATATATGACTATCATTGTTTTCCATGCCTAAAGAAAAAAGCAATTACCCAATAAAACAGCTATATCACCCATTAACAATTACTCTAATGGCAGCCATTTCTAAATGCACAACGAACGCCGCAGCTGTGTCAGAAAGACGCGTCTGCTGTTACCAAATCCCTCCGCGACCAGTGGTAGGCGACCCCTCCGCCCAAAGTAGGCCCGCTTTATTCAAGGGATAATCAAATTTGAGACAGCACCTCACTTAGTAGTCGGTGTATCATGAAATATTCATTGTATTTATTTGACACTTGTGGTGACAAGATGTAATATTAAATTTATGAAAGTAGCGAAGACGCGGAGAGTCAACAGTCGTAATTCGTTTAATTCCGCCTATTTGTTTTCCGGCCTCTCGGGAAATTTGCTCTAATCAAATTTGCGCGCTTTGACATCAATAGCTCGGTGTGTGGCGCACCGAGGCGAGAGCAATTCCTTAACAGCTCTCGCACGAGAGAGAGAGAGAGAGATAGAGGAGAGAGAAAGAGAGAGGGAGAGAGATAGACAGACACACACTCACACAGATAAATAGACAGACAGACAGACAGACACACAGACAGATAGATAGACAGACAGATACACAGATAGATAGACAGACAGATACACAGATAGATAGACAGACAGACAGGCACACAGACAGATAGATAGACAGACACACCGACAGACAAAAAGACAGATAGACATACAGACACACAGACACACGATAGACAAAAAGACAGATAGACAAGCAGACACACAGTAAAAGAGCTTGGTATGCAGTGAGCCAACATGCGACAGAGAGAGAGGAAAGACCGACCGACAGACAGACAGACAGACAGAGCCAAAAAATATAGGGAGAAATGAAGAAATGAAAGAAATTAAGTTCTGTGCAAAAAGGTTATGGTCGGTTCTTCACCGCCTAACGTCTTTATTCAGGATACAATAAAAAATGTCAGCGCAGATCTATCTCATGATCAGAGATACCGGCTGTGAATGTGCTTAAAGTGTGTCAAATCTGATGTAGTCCGAGACACGCGTCTCTCTACCACACTGCACATCATTGATCCCTCACATTTCCGATGCTCTAAGGTTAAAATGGAACTGAAAGTAAGGACTTCCGGTTCTCGCTTCCGGTTATCTTTGAGGGTCAACCTGAAAGAAGAGATTTCCGGTGCTTGTTTCCGGTTCCCTGAGGATTAGCCTGGAGCTGGTAGTGTGGCATCTAGTCTATCTGGTGACATGCGGTTTCAACTTCCGGTTCAAGAGGAATTAACTTTGACCTGATAGTGTGGCACCCAGGCACTTGTAAAGGAGTGTTTACCCTTAGTGAGAGCACCCGCGCCCTTGTGAATTTGTCTTGACCCCAATGACATTGTTGTGGACTCTGAACGTATTGAGTAGTAGACTATGGGACAATTATTGTGTAATTAGGTTAAATTCTTCTGTTTTCCTCAAAATTAAAATATCACAGAATTCCAGGGCTTGTTGAACTACAAATGTTACAATTCTCTCTCCAAATTTTATCTTTGTTTTCTAAATTTCAGTGTTACACAATAATCTGCGGAACTAGTCATTTTCCTCAGCATACTATTTTGGGAAAACACTCAAGTTAAAGCTCCTCTGATTGGTCAAAATAAACATTCCTTGTTTCGGCCACTATTAGCTGGGGCAAAGTCACTTTGGACAAAAAATAAATCACAGAATAGATTGAATAGTGCAGTTTAAACTATAATAATCACTGCCGGGAAATTTATTGCAAGAAAATATCAAGGCTATATTTTTCTATTGACAGCCATCTTGACTGAAGATCTGCTTATCAAAATCTCATAAATAACTATAAAATGCCTTAAAGATTATGTAACAGTTCTAGATTTTAGAACATTGACATTTACATGAGAGACTGAAGAAGAAAAGATTGGACGACTAGGAAGCTGCACACGGATGAGACCCATTTACAAATGAGATGTTACCGTCGCGTCTAAACCTCACCTAACTCTCATTCAAACTATTACTTTCTAACTCAATTTGTCAGCAAATTATACTCAAACAAAAATTGCTCATTGTTGCATTTATTGGATCAGGGAGATGGATGCGGAGACAGATAGCGACCCGGTCAACGAGGTAGGGGACCCGGGGGCCTAGAGAGGGGACTTAGGGAAGTATGGGAAAAACATAGGTGGGTATCTGAGATGTGGGTAATTCAAGGAGATTCCCAGAAACAAAAGAGAGGGAAGGGATATCGAGAGGCTCCCATTGAGGGAGGATGAGACCAGTGCCCTCATGACGGAACTTGATTAATGAAGAGATGGTTTACCTGGACCCTGGCCTCAGACAGATCCAGTCTCTGACTGAGTTCGTCCCTCATGAAGGAAAGTGAGTTATGAAGAGAATGTTTTACCTGGACCCTAGCTTCAGACAGTCCCAGTCTCTGACTGAGTTCCTCCCTCATGAAGGCGTCTGGGTAGTGCGTCTCCTCGAACAATCTCTCCAGCTCGTTGAGCTGCTCCAGGGTGAAGTTTGTTCGGCTGCGTCTCTGTTTGATCTTCGGCGGCTCCTCGGGATCGTGGAACTCATGTTCATCCGGGTCCTTGGCGTCTGTGGAGACGCGGCTTTTCGAGTCTTCATCTGAAGGAAAGTACAGCAAAAAGACTTCAATTCTCAATTTGTTCTACATTTCATCTACGTCATCACACCAAAGAATCAGCGGTTTTAACTGAATGTGTTGATTGTTAAATCTCTTCTTGACTTGATGAGTTCTGGGGCGGATACCTGATTCTTTGCTTCTTGGTGGTGTAACATTCAAATTAGCCAAATTTTCTTGCAAGAAAAAAATAATAAATTACGAAAATTTGGCCCGTTGGTTATATGAAATATCCAATGATAACAGCAATATTTTGTCCTCCCAATCATTAATTAGTGAATGTAGAGCACAAATGCTGAATAAACTGCTATTTAAGGGAGACTGCTATTTAAGGGAGACTGCTATTTCTCTGTGACTGGTTATCTGGGCACCTTGGGCCCTAGCCTGTATATGCAGTGATTTGTTAGCTCTCGAATGAAATTTCGAGAGATTAAGTGATCCTCGTGATGAAATAGTGCTATTTTCTGTACACAAATTTAGCGTCATAATCTGGCGTTGTGACGTCATTCGAGAGCTTGGAAACCGTTGCCATGCATGGTTACTTTATTTTTGTCAGTATAACCTCTTTGATTTATTAAATCGTTTAAATTATAACCTTTGTTAAGCAATATCCTCAGTTGACACTTTGTTCTGTTTCATTGCATACCATCACGAACCCTGGTTTCCTAGGAGATGACATCACGTCTCCTTAGTGACCAGTAGTTACATGATAATAACCGTTCTCAATCAAACTAACAAGACAGTCATGGAAGGAATCCGTCTTGAAAAACCAACAGTCTCTCCTAACAACAGTAATCACCCTGGCAACCGACTGAGTAACTTCTCGTTTCCGATTGGATATCGGCAAAAAAGTCCAAACATTGAATTATCGCTCATCTTGTCAGGTGAGTATCACGTGTCAAGGACATGTTCTGCGCTGAATACTTTCGCAAAAAGGAAAACATTACTCAATACCTTCATTTTAAGGCGGTAATTTGTTTAATTTCTGACAGTTGTTCACCGAACTTTGGTTTCCGGCCGCGAGGGATAACGGGAAATGATACTTTTTGTTATTTGATTGAACGCTGTTTTGCATGTCAAGGGGTGAACGTTTTAATTTCATCAAAAAGTGGCCTAAATTTCTTAACGACTGGTCTGTGTCACAGAGGAACAGCTGGACCGGCTGCCCTGCGCATAACCGGAAGTCAAGATCCTGACCCATCCATCAGCCAAGGATCCGGTGTCATGAGAAATGTTTCCCTCTTAATTAGGACTGTTCATTTAGTCAAGAGGAAAGTTAAATTATGACACCAGCAATGTCGTTCAACATTTGGGCCGTTTTACGACAGTTGAGGAAATTGCTGTTTGTGATTATTGGTGGAGAGTTAATGAACACAACCCAGCGACGTTTCCTGAATTAATAAGTGTAACTCAGCGGGGTTTCCTGTCTGACATCACACTCTGCTTTGTGACGAACTTAAACCACACACAATCTCAGAAAATAACAAGAAAGCCAGATTCTTTGTGCAGAGCCGTTGTCAACTGTGAAAGTTCAACCAGTTTTGAAGTGGTAGAAACGTCTGAAAAAAATTGAAATACTATCCAAAATCCCATTTTTCAAGCAACAATTCGAAACCTCGCATTTTCTCGCAAAGTCTCTAAATTTTCCACCGTCCTTTCTGAATTAAAATTTCGATTTCCGTTTCAAATACAATTGTTTCGTGTTGTGCCGATTTTTAACCCTGGACCATTCTGTACATAATGTTTTGGCGGTACATATATGTCAAGCCTTTCAAATGCATCTAGATCTATCCATCTGTTACGAAGACAATCTGATATATGCCGTATATTAAAAGGACTCCTGAAAGAATTCGACTCTTGACAGTTACTCTCAGACGACCATCAGTTTTGATTTTCGGTTGATAAGCGATTCTATTGATTGCAAGTGGCTACCAGTAGTTACAATAGTCTATTGTATGAACTTGAACAGATTCACTTCAAAATGAAACCAACTATAATCAATCACATCTGGCTGAATTTGATGAAATCTTTCGTCGTGAAATACTATATAGTTGATTCATTGTTAACTGATGTTGTCCGTCAATATAAGGGAAGGGCACCCTAGCTTTGAATCACAGAGGAGATGTCTCATATCTGGATTCACAAAACAAAGAAGTAGCAGCAAAAATAAAATAAATTCTACAGCGCACTCTCATTTTAATTGAATTTTAAATGTCTGCAATGCGCACTTCATGTTACCATCATCAATTCCGGGATAATACGAGAAATTTAAACTGGAGCTTCTCCTCTAGATGAAGTAAACAAACATACATAAAAATACATTCCAGAAAAATGAAAGAGCATTTAGAAACCCCTTAATAAAGAATGATGGAAACAAGCAAAGAAGACGACAGCTTCAATCACAAAGGTCTTTCCTTCACAATTAAATGTGAGATTTTGCGAACGTCTAAGGTAAACGCAGTGGCGTATTCAGGATTTCCCAGAGGGGGACCCACCTCCAAGTTGGGGCGCCAACCTATTATTTGGCCAAAATTTTCCCAAAAACTGCATAAAAATAAAAGAAATGTAATATTTGGTAAAATACTCATTGGTCAGAGTCCAGCTATTGACTTAACTGTCGCTGATACCAAATCCGAAAATCAAACAAAATATTTAACCTTTTTGAAGTGACATGTTTCCTTGAAGCCATTCTCTTAATTCCTTCAAACGTTTCAAACAAATGGATCTCACTCAAATATCATGTGACCCCATGTGACCTACATGTTGTTAATCAAACTAAAAGTAATCAACAAATCCGTCAGGTCCAATCAAACCCTTCATTCAAGAGTCACAGACACATTACACACACAATACCCCATTGGTTAATTAATTGAACCATGTTACAATGGGTCTCATTGGTTAATTAATTACAACATGTAAAGCTCCCGCCCTATTGGTTAATTAATTGAACGCCGTGAAGCACAAAGGGTGATGAGGGTGTTTAACCCTTTGAGTGTGAGTACAAGATTGATCAAGGTGTTTAACCCTTTAAGGGTGAGTGTAAAAGTTGATATGGATATTTAAATATTTGAGAGTGGGCGCAATGGTTGAAATAGGTCATGAAGTGTTTAACCCTTTGGCGGTGAGTACAATATGTTATTAGATGGCATGAAATTTTACTGAAATGCCAAAATGCTCTGACAATGAAAAGAAAAATGCCCAGTTCTGAAGATTTTTTCCTAACTATTTCAACTGCTCATTTATGTACATTTTGTTTTGCCAAACAGTGCTTTTTAGATTATTGCAGATTTATACAGTTAACAGTTCACAGATATGCCCATCTAACTTGAATCGGGCCTGCAGATGTTAAAGGGTTAAAGCTGTTAAAGACTGGTAATTGAGGGTTGTTTACAGATGAACAATGCCTGTTTAACGGCGCATCTGTTCACATCTAATAAATACCGCGCCACTTCAAGCCGAAGAGCTCTCCACTCGAACCATTCAACCAAGCGATCACCGCTAACGCTAAGGGTCCGGTCACGCCGAACTGCAGCGAATGCAAATTTACGGCTTTACAATTTAAAAGGTTTGAAAATAAAAAAGGGAAACTATGTGTGAAATTAGGACAGGTCTCCTAAACCCTACTGGAAGGTAACTCAATTCTGACTTGTCATAAATAGTATATGAGTTTTTCCTATTTTGAATTAACATTAAAGTAATTAGATGAATGGACTTTCTTTCCTGTATTCCAACACACAACCTCTTGATTATCAGTCAGGAGTCATAACCATTAGATCATAGAGTCACCTGGGAGTGGGAGACATATAAAAGCTTTCAGTGGCCTTCAGCCATGCTTGACTTATTCTAGTTGAATTGGACTAATTCGTCTAATTAAACAAATCTACAAACTTGGGAAACACGAATGGTCATCTGTAATAAACGTTCTTCAGTTGTACTTCAGACAGAAAATTCATGTGTTCGTCGACTATCAGTGTGAATGTAGCATTAGATTTCCTACGAACCCAGTTCAATAGTTTACCTGCAGCAGTCAACAATAAGATCAAATACATAGTTCTGAACACCTGGAAGCTTTTAAGAACACAACATTTCAGCAAATAATGCTAACCCGTAATGGGAAAGCTTGTAGATTACAGTTTATTGTATTGGTCAATGATGTAGGTTTTGAAAAAAAAAGTGACTTTATGAATAGAGCAGATATACCCCAATACAACTGAGTTATTATGCAGAAAAAGGAAACCAGATGCCGTCACCTTCTGGCCATTTTTCAAAATGTCCTCTGGTGGATAGAAATCTCCAATCGTTGAGTGAGATTATTTTCACCCTATTATAGGTGTGGTCTTGAGTATCCAGAAGTCACTTCTTCCCCAAAACAAGTACTTGCACAACTCTCGCAATATCGCATTCGGAATCGCTTAGTGTAAACGATGCCTAAGGTCGTCGGTACGGCAGTGCGGGTTTAAAGTGTCTGACCCTCATTGTGTTTCGTGAACAGAATCGTTTCCACCGAATCAAGAGTTCGGATCTTATGATACTCAGGGTGAAAGCAGCAAAAGAATTGGCAGAATGGTCAATTTACCATGAATGAATGCAATATTACACGAGAGAACTGATGCGATATTACGGTTGGTCGAGTTTTTTCATAATTCTTATCTGATTAGATGAATTCAGCAAATTTAAACTTGTTAAATAGACTTTGCTGAGAATCACACCCAAATCTCTTGTTTGACTGTCAGACATTCTTGTCGTTTCACTAGAATGTTTAATGTTCTCGTTTGAGGATTTCAATCGGTCCTAATCATGCATGACTGATCTTGTCCAGTTTGTCAAATTCATCTAATTAGATGAAAGTCTGTGCATTTTGAAAAGAAAACTAGATGATTAAGGAAAATGGTTATTTTGAGCGGGTGTACTTGTAATCGAACTCTTCAACATTACTGCTAGTGATTAAGAATACAAAGATTGTCCCAACCGAACTGTTTTACAAGCGGAACCCATGCACATAAAATGCACAGTACAGTATAAAATCTGCAGCTGTTTTGAATTCAATGTTACCAATGATATAAATTACGAATATTTTCCCAACATAACTTCAGCCGTGTGATCTATTTTAATGTATTGAATCATACAGTGCTATTTACATTGGTTGTCTATGTCTGTTTCTGCGCTAATTTAATATGTCTCAATCTATTGAGCGCATGATTCTATTTACACAGAACGTCTGCGTTGGTTTTTGAGCTCATACGATATAATTTATATCTATTGAATGTATTAATAATACTAGTATTTACACTATGTGTCTGTGTTATTATGTCAATGCCATCTCAATGCGCGAAAGTCTCGGGGCTTGATGTTGATCACTCATGCTTTGGAGATAAAAAGAAATTGATTCTACTACATATGTGGCATGTAGGGAACGCGACTGACTGCCGTACCGGCCATCAAGAGTTTGGTGGGTGTCGCACCAGAGGTGAATCTGGGGAATCAATCATGCACATGTGATGTAGCATGCAAGTGATGGATCCACCCTGGCTTTGAAACCCAGAGCAGACGTCACCAAAAGTCCAAAACAGGGGTATCAGTGGCCCCAACGAAAGGACATGTGTCCTCCAAAAATATAAGAAAAAAATTTTAAGAAAGAAATTGATTCGATGAGTTCGACGAAACTAGACTTTCACCCCTCTGTTCTGGTTTCGAATCACGAATGTTTTAATTTACAAGTAATTCAATGAAAACGCAAGTGGAAGCCGATGCTAATTTGAAGTTTTCATTGTGAACATTTAAACAGCAATGAGGATGCCAGAACTTTGCGTAATTTCTGATGATAGAAACTTAGTGTACAGTGGTAACCTCACAGATGGTAAGAGAAATGTCTCCCTCAGTAGATGAAGCTAACCTGAAGGTATCATTTGTAAACCCTTAGTCGCCAGGGGGCAAATCTGACGTTAATTTCTTATGTTTTCCCCTCAGCATTTTTGTACTGTCCACATTAGACATATTGGCTCGTTAAGAGATATTGAAATGGACATATATAGTTATCTATTTCTAATTCTGGAAAAATGCTCAAATACAGAATTTAAATGTTTTAGCCCCACATGAGGAGGCAGTACTGTATGCTCCCCAGGGAGTTGAGCTGGGAGGAGGTGGCTCCCCCTCACAACGGAATGACACAGAAGGATGTGCCTCAGCCGCAAATAATAATGTAAAGCGCTGCTGAAAGTACTAAGAATGACTGTAGGGGCGCTATAGTAAGTTAATAAAGTTTAAGTTTAAGTTTTATCCCTAAAACAGTGATAATCCAGGAATCTTATTGCGCAGAATTCGATCAGTGCCCCTCCTGATTTATAGTCTGAAAAACGAGGCAGCTTCGCCACTCAACTGTGGTTGAAACAGGCAAAGGCAGACGACGTCACCAGAAAGATCAGTGGCCACAAAAAATTATCAATGTCCTCCAAGAAAAAATTCACAAAACCTTTTTCGTACTTTGTCTGAATCTATTTAGAAAAACAAACCGGTAATCTGCCAATAATTAGGATGTTTTAATTTGGGACAATTTTCTTCCGTATCGATTCAGACAATGTACATTTTTCAACATTGGGGAATTTTTGTCCAATAATTAGCAAAAAAACACTGATTCAAAACAAGTGAAGTAAATATGTTGTTTCTATGCTGCAGTGAATTATGAAATAAAAACAACCAAGAAAAAAAAACAACAACAACAGGAGATTAGATGAGATTTACAGAGGGTTGACCCAGAGGCGATATTAACGTTTAAACTTTGAACGTTTTTTAACGTCGTTACTCAAGCGTAAAGTTGGAGTTCCCGATAACGCCACGCAAAGCTCGTGTTCCCACAAAGGTTATCTCCGCTAAAGAACTGTTCGTCTGTCTATCGTTTAATTCATCTCGGATCTGTGCGGGGAAAAAGTCAATCGAGTTTTTCCTATTGTGGTTTTGGATCTTGCTGAATTAGATGAATTAGACTAATTCATCTAATTGCACATGGATAATGTAATTGACTGTTCATGGATAGGTGAAATGTTCATTTTCGATATTCATAGATCAAATTCACTCTTTATGGATAGTTACATTGTGATATTTGCAAAATACAGGGATAGTGCAAAATTAATAGGCACTCTACATGGATAGTGAAAAATGAATTTACACTGTCCACATAAAGTTGAATATGCTATGTGTGAACAAATTAATATTCACATATATGCAGATTCCAATATCCATGAAGTATTTGTCTATTCCAACTAATAAGATAAATTCACCTAATTTAAAACCAAAATCGAAAAAACTCGAATGGTTTTGTGTCGTGACTGCGGGTTACAATAATAGGGAAAAATTAAAGGCCATTTGTTACGCATCCTACGTTTAAATAAAAGGAAACTTGCACTTGGCTACAGAATGTAAATATTGATAATTTGTGAGAAATTTTTGATAAGATTATGTGTCCATTGTTGCATTTTGAAATAAAAAAACAGCTGCTGAAGACTCCTTTAAGATGTTGGCTTTTTGCGTATCCATGGTTTCTGATAGCAATAAGGTTATTTTTTATGACTTTGTATTTTGATCGCTGTTTTTTTGTAGTAAAATGCTATTTAATTGCCCAGAATTTTTTTGTGTAAATTTGTCATTCTAAGGATTTGAGAGAACAATAAAGAATACTCATTGATACCTGCAGTGCTTAGACTGGGAATGCGACAAGCGGTCTCTGCCGCTTGGGTGGCATTTTAAACACCAAGTGGTCAGCAGGTGTCGCACCAGTGGTGAATCCATTACACGCATGTAACACAGAGCACTATTGACAAGATGCATATGATGCACATGAAACTTTGGTTTGCAATTTTAATTTTTGATCTTGTGCCTTATACAAGAGGTGGTACCTTTATTTTATCACAATGATTTTATTGGGAAGATAACTATGTCGAGTGACATGCAGTCATTACAAATTATACATTGCTGCAATCTGCATTTTCTAATGCTCTAAATTTACTGTAGGTGCCATAAAATCAAATTGTAACCAAAGTTTCATTTGCACCTTGGCTTTGAAAGCAGGGACACGTGCTCAACATGGGAAACGGTCGAAAAGAAAAGGCAAATCCCCTTCAGTATTTGTTTTACAAGGCATTACTCTGTGATGACTCGATGTATCTTTGGAAGGACAGTATAACTCATTCTTTCTTGTCTATTTTCACCTCAAGAGCATAATCATTTAAACTACTTGAAAATATCACGCTCTATGTTCCAGAAGACTCGGTGAGCATTTTGAGAAAATATTGTTTCATTCTTTTAAAAAATTCACGTAACCCACAGTTTATTAAAACTCAGCTTGAAGTGTGAACTTGTTTATTTTTACAGTTCCTATCATTAATTTTTAACCTAATTCATGGCATTGAAGGCAATTGGATAATATTGAAGGTAGGTTTTACCCCAAAATTTACAATGAAATTAATAATTGGTGTGCATTGTCACCAAATAGCCTTAAAATTCGGGAGCTTTGCAGAATTTCTATTTGTTCAAGAAAAATGTCTTGGTCCTGTGCATTTTGGGATGTGTGGCATGTCATGTTATGGATGCAGAATTTTACTGCAAAAAGCAATACCTAGCAAATTGACTATTCTAATTTCTCTTTAATACTTGCAGGAAAAAAAGATGGAACAAACCTTTATTGCAGGAAGGGCTGATGAGTGGCCTGGGGTAGGAGGGTAGAGACAGGCTGGTGGAGCTGCTGCAGAGGCTGTTCGGTAGGGAGGCTGATGATACACACGCTGATACAGTGGTTGGGATGGTGATGCCCGGTGGTGATGACAAGGGGGATGATGATGATCTGTCTTGCTGCGTGGTGGAGGATGATGATGCAACAACAGCAACAGCAGCGGCAGCAGCAGCGTTCTCCTGTAGTTTCACTGATAGACTGTCTATGCCGAATGGATGGCGCTGTGTAAACTCTGATAGATCTATAATGGGAGTGTCCTTGTGGGCGAGGAACGCAGCTCTGTGATGCAACAAAGCTTCCGCAACACCAGATCTGGAGGCATCTCGTGCTGTTGTTGCGGGAATTAGACTAGTAGAAGACGCGGGTGCAGGAGACGCTGGTTTGTGGTGATCGACGCCAGCGTCATCTGGCATATCGTCGTGATCTCCAGTGACGTCGACGTGGTCGTTGTATTCACGTGCTGCTCGCTCTAACGCTTCGCGGTCCAGCGTCTCCTTGGACATATCCACGGAGGTGCAGATCGTCTTGCTGTTGTTGTTGTCGCTGTTGACTTCCTCTTCATGTTGCCCGTCGAAGGACTTAGAAACAAACTCTGTCAACCGATCCATGGCTTAGTGATTACAAAGTTTTCTTAAACGGGATTGAAATCAGGACGTCAAAGAATTTCTGAATGTCTCTTTCTCTGTATCCTTATTGTTAATAATTGCTATTGTAATTTCCAATGGTTCAATAGTTTTGAGATGAGAAATCCCCGGACAAGTTTATGAGCACGATAATTTATTGCCTGGAGTTATTAATTCAGAATCGCGGAGCAATAATCTATCTCCCTCTGCGGCGGATGATGAGACGCTAATCTGGTGAATGAAGCAGCGCTGCGTTCCTCCGCCGCGTCGCCCTGGTAACGAGGGGAACAAAAAGACGTAACGTCGCGCTGTGAGCAGAGAGCGTCGTTCAGTGAGCGTTTCGTTCACGCTCCACATGTAGTGAGATTCAGTACTGAGACGCCGCGTCTTGACAGCTCCGTCATAAACACGCCAATTTGTAGCGCAGCGCTGAAGAAACGCTGGATCTGAGCTGTTCTGTTGTGCATCATTCAGCTTCAAAAGGAGAAGGCGGTTCTCAGCAGCTTCCCAGGCAGCCAATCAGCAGAGACCTTCTGTCAAGGAAATTTCTACTTATGTGAAGAAGACACTTTGTAAGAAATTAAAGCCAGTCTCTTTGTCTCCTGCTTCATTGCTGGTAATACTCATGCCGTCGCTTTTTTTTTTTGCCTGATAAGCATTTTTTATTTTAAAAAGTATATCTATTAAAATGGTTTCCGGTGGAAAAAACATATCAATATCGGATTTACCATCAAGTGTAAAATTTAAAGGTGAAAATCAATTCTTATTCATTGAACATTTCGCTCAAAATTAAGACCAAAATGTGTAATTTATTGTTTCTCACTTAAATGCATACCATTGACTTGGGAAATATTCAGGAAAATGATGCTCAATTTAATCATTTCTGTGTTTTATAATGTCCAATTTTTTAAACAAAACCAAAAACATGTTTTTGGGCTGAAAAAAATATAGAGTGGAGAAATTATACATTTTAAAGTTTACTTAATCAATTCTAAAATTCTAAATGATTCACACGTTATTTGTTTGAACTTTCACTAAAATTTTTTGATAATTAAAGGAAATTTAAATGTAATAAACTACAACGTAAGTTAGTCACAGGTCTTTGGGATTAAATAACATTATAACGTCATTTTATAACGTTGTCTTTGACGGAGTCTTGAGTACAAAAAAGAGAACCACAGCCTAGCATTTTTTTCAAGAGTCAATCAAATTAATATTCACGTAGAGTCTACACGTGGCCGAACAAAAAATGTACTGGAAAGCTGTGGTGATTGGTGGAAAAACGAGAAACTTTCTCCATAAACTTTATAAATCTGACATTTACGTAACTTTCCGAAGAATCAATTAGCGCAAGGTGCGAACTATGACAGTAACATTTAGATACAATTCATGGCACTTTAACACCTTTATCGCTGATAAAACGTGATATTTTACGGAAATAACAGATGGATTTATCCGTGTTTTAATCTTGAAAATGAGGTCAATTTGAGAAGAAAAAAGCCTTTGATAGATTCTATTTCTGAAGTGAAACTTGATGGTAAAAAGTAGGAATTTTACGACATGTCTAGGACCTAAACCGCTATGACGGCGTTGTGTCGCGTGCTGGCTCGTAAAAGTATATCACTGATGAATTTTCCCTGAATTAAAAAACTTTTGACCGATATCGTCTATTCATGGTCGAAATCGATTAATTTTATGAATCATGAAATATGAATCATTAAAGTTTTTAAAATAGTTAAAAATAACTTGCTTCATGTTTTCATGGACTTAATTGGTCCTCAGATGATCCCTCGGACACAATTAATCCATTGAAAACGTTCATCATCGGTCTTTAATCACTAATGAACTTTACTGAATTTAGTGACATCCCATGTAACAGTAACAAAAAGTACATTTTCTTTTCTACCTCAGGTCAGGTATCTATCACCACTCACTATACTAAATAGATAGCTAACCATATGTAGTAGTGGAAATGTGATCTTTACTACTGTATCTGAAAATATAACTAATGCCAAGCATGGGGTTTTGCTGGTAACCATACTACTTTTTGAATTTGTCACGATTCATAGAATTCAGTGAAGTTCATTTAAGAAAAACTCCAAAATTATCACAAAACGCCCGTTTCCAAACAGTTTCCAAAATTTCCCGGAACCCCAATTCAATTAATGATCTGACTTTAAACGAAACAGTTATAAATTTAATGGTTTCATATAATAATTGACTTAATTCTTAATTCTTAGTGCTGTGAGATTATTGGCTTCGTTTAATTAACTAATTTACCCAATCACACAAAAGCATCCTTCAAACCAATTAAATAAAATTTAAACTGATACTAATGAAGAAAGACATCGATTCCAAACGTTCCCATAGAATTCGACATATTCGATTTAACGCCTGAAATGTGTTGAAGTCTGTGGGGTACAATGTGGCACAGACAAAGAAAATCTACCCCTGTACAAGTTAATTTAAGGACAGTGCAATAGTAGAGGACTGTAGGTGACGTTTGCCTGGCTTTGTTTAGTATTGATTTTAATTTAAATGAAGTAAATCAAAGCCTTTCAGCCAATCAGTGTTAATGTCACGGTGCGCAGCTTGTAGAATTGTCAGGAAACACGCCTCATCAGATTTGTGATACGTTTATATAATTAAAGTTCATTTTCATAAATATAAAGAAAAAAAATGTCCGAAACATTTTGTTAAATTTTGTTACGCAAGTTAAAGGAACACCTCCACTGCTACCCCTTCCACCCATTCTCCCTTTCAACAGGAATATTGTATACTTTATTGTACCCAAACCCCCCACTTCATACTAACTTTTTTTTTCTTTCTTTCAAAAAAAAGTCCTTTTTGTGGGGTCACTGATACCCATGATTTGGACTTCTGGTGATGTCTACCTTGGGTTTCAAAGCCAGGGTGGATCCCTTGTGTGCTTTCTCATCTGTGTGATCCCCAGATTCACCTCTGGTGTGACACCTGCTGACTGTATGGAGGTCAGCATGGTAGCCAAGCCTTTTTGATACACTTACTTGCAGATGTGTCCACAAGCGCATTAGTGGAGGTTTGGAGCTTGAACCCATGACCGTCCATGTGACAAGCACAGCGCTGTAAACCATTTGGCCACTCTGACTCTCGGTCTAACTTACATTTTGGTCATAACTGGTTTCTTGAATCTTTCGAAATCAAAAGGAAGACGTAATGTAATGAAGTAAAATAAGACAAGGAACACCTCTCTTCTGGTAAAATATATAAGCCAATTGTGCTCCCTCCCCCTGTCCCCCTTTAAATTCTGGACACAAAGAGGATTCACTTGTTTCTAATTAGCTCTCGAATGAAAATTCGAGAATTAAGTGATCCTCGTGATGAAATAGTGCTATTTTTTGTACACATATT